>CM040183.1:48710308-48807808 GCA_022606455.1 Callitettix versicolor
CTTTGTAAAACCATTTTTATTTTTAACCGAGGCCAGTTCTTGTAATGCAAGTTGAATTTGTTCCTTCAAAAGTAAATTTTCATTTCTTAAACATTTAATTTCTTCTACAGATGCATTATTTACAACGATATTTGTATTAAAATTACTGACTATGGAAAGTTGGTTTCATTTACAGAATTACACGTTACAATTGCACCAACATCATTTCAGTTTACAGGTGATTTTTCTTGTAGATTTCCATCAGACTCGTCAATAATTTTTTTAATGTTTCTTGGTTTACAAATTTTTTAATCCTTGTCGCTCGTTCAGAATCAACACATTTATTTTCAACAGTGAAAATGTTAAAACGTGAAATGGCACCAGATTTCACAGGTTTTGTATTTAATAATTAGGATTTAAAATCCCTTTCAAAATCATCGTCATTAAAATGAAGTGAACAGACTTTAAAATTATCAAAATTAAAATGATGTGCTCGTTTACATGCTTGAACCCACGCTTTTCTCAGGCCTTCATCTTTTGGAATTCTATGAAATGTAATTCCTTTCCCTTTACAATTCTTATCATTATTATAGCAATTGGCAATAGCGCAACCAGGCATTGTTAATTATACAATACTAAACGAAATACATTATGTATTTTTAGGATTCAAAACATACTTAAATATTTTCTTATATTTATTAAACCTCAAACACAAAACACAATTATCATGCAGTATTATTGTTGACACCTTTTATTTAAAACATAACACCTTCAGATTAAGTAAACACATCGAATCTCCAACTACATTTATAGTACATCGAATTGTTTAGCAGGAAACTACATATATTAGCAGTGAAGAGTTTGATCCGGTGATGTCACGCGCGCAGTAGTCTACTGCGCATTCCCACCATGACCCCTACCGTGTATTCTATTTACCATGGTTTCAAATATATTAATTTTTTTTTCAAAGAGAGAAGTAAACCAAATGTCCTTATTAGTATGCTAAGCACTAAATAATACTAGTATGCCTATCAACAATTTGTATGTATATTCTTAATGAAATTTATGTCTGCATGTCATTTCTAATATTTGCAAAAATACTTTTAATTAAACATTTACTGAAACAATTATTTTTCCATCTGTTACTTTAGGTCAACATATTATGACAGATGACTTATTGGTAACAATACTCAGATTATAGTAAAACAGTCTGAACACAATTGGAATAGTTAATATAGTAATAATTTGAAAACAAATATATTGGTATTGTTGTACTGTATGTTGTGTTTGTATTTGTTGGTATAGTTCTAGGCTATGAGTAATTAATTATAGGTTCCCTTTTCAGAAACAACAACAAACTGATTTATTGTTTTTTTTAACATAGTAAAAGTTTAATAATCATTTATGCTTGGAACCTGTATGCCAATTATGTAAAATTACTAATATGTAGAATTTAAAATCTACTGTAGTGAACTTTACAAAAATATTTATTGCAAATTATTTCACAATAATGTAAAACAACAATGTAATATCAGAGGGTCACCACCCTTCTCAAATACATAATCAACCACTGATAAAAATGATTACTTAAAAAGATCTAAAAAACTTATACTTTATAAGATTTTTAATTTACTTGATGGTAATGTGATTTATTTTTCATTATCATGGTTTTGACATTTGTAATTCTGTAGTGATTCTGTTAGTCCACAATTACTAATTTGGACAATTATGTAAAATTATCAAACAATTACAGACTATTGTTATGATGGACTATGTTATGATGTCTTACCAAATGCTTTGTCAAAGTACACCTCCTATGTATAAAAATAGCAGATGCACCTTGAAGGTGCATTTAAAAAAGAACTTTTGAAAAAAATAATTTTAAAGATAATAAATGGTAATTATTTATCAATTTATTTTTAACAGTATCATACAAATTAACTACGATAATTTCAAAATAGATCAAATTACATTTCCTTTTGTCTTTGTCACCATAGTCTGTAAAAAATAACATTTTAAAAATATAAGAACTCAATTGTAGGAAATAATATACTCATATATATATATATATATATATATATATATATATATATATATAACACTTAACCTAAATTAAATATAATAAAGAAAGTATGGAGGTTAAAATTCAGTTATGTTTTCAGGTAAAATGTGGCCATATACTATGTCAAAGAAAGAAGTTACCATCCATTGGATTTTCCAACATTGCTGAACTAGCATTTTCAGAAGGTCCAGAATGTTTGAGAAAATATTCTCAAGCTGCAGGGTAAGCTTATAAATTATTTGCTTTCTATTTATACTATAAAAAGGACCATTGTCCTTTAATTCATATAATCATGAATAATTTATGGTAATATAAATGTATTTCTTAATAATGTTTTATTATCTTTATTTTATTTATCTTTGCCTTTAAAACTGGTTAAATATAAATCTCTTTATTTTTTAAATAGTGCATTTATTTAACCATATGGCATTATGAGAAATTTTTTAAGTAATAATTTGCTTATGTGATCCTTTCTTACTTATATCCTTTGTTGTTTTTGTATAAATTTTTTAAAAGTTAAATTATAAGAAGTTCTTTATTTTTTATTTTATTAACTTTTTTTAATATACAAAGTACAACAAAATTGTATTATGATAATTAATTTGGTTTAAAAATGTTTTTTACAATTTGAATTAATACTTATATTTCCTCATTTTGTATAAGAAGTTTCTTTTTTTAAAAAGACATAACAAATATGCTTTTGCCATTTGATTAGTCATTAATTATAATTTGTCTCTTTGTGTCCTAGAATCGTCATTAACATTGCTCTTCTTGTTGAAATGCTTGGATGCTGTTGTGCCTACAATGTGTTTGTTGCTAAAAGCATGAAACAGGTACGTTCATATAACCTAAACTCAATGTTGACTGTACTTTTATAAAAAGCTTTACTTCATAAAAAGCCATGTATGTATCTTCATTCGTCTATTTTTAATTTACATTAAAAATGCTTTTGTAACAATTAACAATAACTAATTGTAAACAAAACTGTATACACACAGTTTAAGGCCACAATATTATTGAAATGAAGTTAAGTTTTCAGGAGTAAACTCTGAAAGAGAAATCAAACGTTACTTGCCCTAGTACTAGGATCAGGTTAAAGTTTATTTAACTCTAGGGCTATCATTAGTATTCCTGTTAGGTTTTATAAATATTATGAATGGCCAGTTGAGCATTTTAACTAATAAGTCATCTGTAGATGACTTAAATCATTTCTCACAGTTGTGTTCCTCTTGGTAACACAATATCCTGAGAACGATGATATAACAATTATGAGAAAGGAAGGAAGGCATTGTATAGTTTAGGGCATTTTTTTCAATGTATACTTTATACAGTATTGGATCTTGAAGTCTGAATGAAGAAATACTTTTTAAGTGTTAACAAAATAATTTGAGTCAATAACAAGACAAAAACAGCTGTCAAAATGGTGGTTGAGTTGTAGCAAACAAAAGAGTAGCCACTCAGAGTGGGAATTTGATCTATAGGGGCACTTGTCTGAGAGTGGGGTAGGCCGTATGACAGTTACAAGTGTGTGTGTGTGTGTGTGTGTGTGTGTGTGTGTGTGTGTGTGTGTACATTTTAACAACCCCTCAAAGAGTGATCTAGAAATCAGGACTGGTGGTCATTTTAAGGTCCCACTATTTTGAGTCTTGATCTTATCATGATGGCGACCCCAACGGCTTGTTCCAAAGGAAATTTACTGACAAATATATAATGGTAAAGAAATATTCAGCGGTTAAAATATTAAGTTAATAAATATCTATATTTTAAGTCAAACATACTTTTATTGTAACTTTATTTTGAACCTAAACCTAGTAAATAACATTTTATTTTTTACTTCCAGGTTTTAGAATATTATTTCAAGTGGAACTGCGATCTTCGTTTGTATATTCTGACTCTTATACCATTTCTTATTCCTCTAAACCTAATTCGAAGTCTCAAATATTTGACTCCATTTTCAATTATATCCAATGCTTTATTCATGACTGGAGTACTTATCTCATATTATTATATATTTGACAACGTTCCTTCTATGAGCGACAGGCCCATGTTTTCATCATTTTCTCAGTTGCCAATCTTTTTTGGAACAACAATTTTTGCTCTTGAAGGAGTTGGAGTGGTAAGCACTGTATTAATACAATAGTAATAAGTTTAGTTGTTTCAAAAATAATTTTAAATAATTTCACTTTTTAGTAAAATATGAATTTATATTCACAATTTAAAAAAATTATGAAAAAATTGGCACAAGCTGAAGTACCTATCTAAAATGATTTTGATAAAATCAAATTTATGAAAACATTTTTATTATGACAACTACTTCTTTATACTTGTTGACTTCGTTTTGACTTACTGCTTGTTGATTACTACATTGCTGACTTCATTTTGAAAATGTACTGACTTTAAAAACTTAATTGAGTACACCTACTGCAAAAAACCAAAGGCTAGAGTGTTATGATGTTTGGTGACATCCATTTAAAATATTGTTTTCTAACTAACTTGGGTTACAATTATTTATAAATTATTAAATTATATGGAGCTAATTTTTTTAAACACCTTATATATTTTGCCCATTGTTGGTTCTTTAATTATTGTTTCATCAATAAATTACACAACTGTATGTTTAGAAAGATTGCTGTCATTTATACCTACTCAAGAGTTTGCTGTAGCAAGTTTGTTCAATTTGCTGTGCTGTTTTTTTTTTTTCATAGAGGTTGTCAAACGTTTGTTAAAAACTGAAATTTCAAATTTTGTTATGATTCTAATACTTTCACTTTTAAGAGTAGAGTATAAATAATTTTTATTATAATAAAAAAGAAATTCCTGAAGTATGACATTAATAATGTTTGAAAATGTAAGGGTTCATCTGTTTTCATATAATAACAAAATTAAACTTTACAGCAATAATTAAACTTAGTTATATAACTGCTTCATGACTCAAAATTTATTGTGTTAGGTTATTCCAAGATGCAATTATCTAATATGCTTGCAATTAGTAAAATGGAAAAACTTGATTTTAATATTAACCTACACACTGTACACTGTTGTCCTAGATTGGATATGGTTTATTAATGCAATTTATTTATAAAGTTATTACTATATAAATAGATTTATAAATATGAACATACACAATGTATACATTTTTTGGAATCAACTATTATTTGACTAATTCTGATTATTTCTATCTCTAACAGGTAATGCCATTAGAAAACAATATGAAAACACCCAGCCACTTCATCGGTTGTCCAGGAGTTCTTAACATCGGCATGGTGATATTGGTAACTCTATATGCGATAACTGGATTCTTTGGTTATTTGAAATATGGTGATAGTACTGAACCAAGTATAACTCTAAATCTACCTATTGACAATTTGTAAGTTATTCTTTAAAAAATTCTGTTACAAATATTTCTTTAAATTAAGTAGTTAGAACAATAACGTGTAAAAGTGTTACACTGAGTAAAACAATTAGTTAAAAGTAAGTTCCACTAATGCTCTGACGGTTCTGTACTATTTAATTAATGAGTAATGTATGCATTTATGTTACATAATTTATTTAATTAATGATGATTATTACATATATGTTTTAAATGACTAGTAAAATTCTTTACAATTTAGTCACTGAAATATAAATAAAAGATAACTTATTGCATTTGTATATTGCTAAAAACATTGTCACATTTATTTATATTCCAACTGTGATACATTAACTGAATAATTAATTACCAAGTACAGTCCAGTATAATAATGAGCTTAAATAAAATTATTTTGGCACTTAGTCAATTACAATGGTTTGCTAATTACACTTAATGTTCTTTGATTTATTACATTATTTGTGTAACATGTATTGCAACTTTTTGGCAGTGGTGTAAACTGGGAGCGGAATCCAAACATGCACTGGATCCACTCTGGAAAGCACCCCATTTATAACACATGTTTTAGGAGCAACAAACCAGTTAATTTCAAACCTTTTTAACTTTCAAACTCTTTTTAACTTTCATACCCTGCTTAATAGTTGAATAAGCTCAGTTCAAGTTTAATATAGAATAATTTGCAGGAATTTTTGTTGTTTCATTTTATTATCTTGTGGAAAATTTTTAAATAATTTCACTTTATTTCCTCAACATTTTGTATTTAAATGTTAAACATCAGTTGGAAGTTGACAAATATTTCCTGGTCAGTGAAACATGTAATACGTCTGATAAGCCTCAAACATTGTCTGAAGAACCTCAATGGTGAAAATATTTCACCATTACAATTCAACAAGAAATTTTCAAACTACAATTCATCATAAGACTTTTTTAACATTTGATAGTCATATTTGTTTTTTTCTGCTTTATTTCAGACTAGGTCAAGTATTAAAGTTAATGGTCGCTATTGGCATTTTTCTGACATATTCATTGTTATTTTATGCTTCAATGGATATAATTTGGACAAACCAAAAACACAAATATAAAAGGCCTTTGGTAGCTGAATATGCTTTACGATTATTTTTAATTCTAGCAACAGGTAAGTTAATGCAGTAATTGATCTACCTATTGACAATTTGTAAGTTATTCTTTAAAAAATTCTGTTACAAATATTTCTTTAAATTAAGTAGTTAGAACAATAACGTGTAAAAGTGTTATACTGAGTAAAACAATTAGTTAAAAAGTAAGTTCCACTAATGCTCTGACGGTTCTGTACTATTTAATTAATGAGTAATGTATGCATTTATGTTACATAATTTATTTTTAATGATGATTATTACATATATGTTTTAAATATTTAGAAAAATTCTTTACAATTTAGTGTCACTGAATTGACACTAATTCACACCCAGTAAATGTTATTTATATGAATTATGTTATAAGTCAGTGGTTTTGATTGTTATGTAAAATTAAGTGCAAGTTACTGTTACAAGTATGAAAGAAAATTAAAAACTGAATATAAATGAATTTAGTGTTTTAGATATATTTTTCTGATCTAAAATATATCTCCATTTAAAAATACACATGCTACGTATGTGCACACAAGCTACACAAACACACACACACACACACACACACACACACACACACACACACACACACACACACACACACACACACACACACACACACACACACACACACACACACACACACACAGGCCAGCAAAAAACAACATTATACTTGAGCTTAGGAGAACGTTTGCATAGCTGGTGTAGTGAAAGAAGGAAGAGGACATTCTATCTTTCTTTATATAAATATTTATTCTCTCACTCTAATCTGACTGCATGGTGAAGTGCAATGATTTATATATATATATATATATATATATATATATATATATATATATATATATATATATATATTCAATAAAATTGCAATTTAAGTTCTTTAAGTAAAATTTTGGTACATATTACAACTGACATGTACATTTAAACACTTTATTTTGAACAATAACATATAATTGTATTTTTATAATAATTTATAAACATTTGTTTCAGTTGTAATTGCAGCAATGTTCCCAAATTTGGGTCCTTTTCTTTCACTAATTGGAGCACTAAGTTTAAGCATGGTAGGTCTTATTTTTCCTGCAATTATGGAAACCCTTGTATATTGGGAATCCCCTGGACTTGGGCAATACAAATGGCGCTTGTATAAAAACATTTCTATTGGATTGTTTGGTGTGATAGGACTAACTACAGGGACAATGACAAGTATTCAGGAATTTATGAAAGGTGACGAATAAATTGTAACCAGTATGTGATAAAAATTATATTAATGTGATATAGGTAGTACGTAGTTTTACAGTTCAGATACAAAATACTGGATATACATTTCTGTAATTTAGATTGTTAGAGACATTTAAGTGCATTAACAGAAGTACCTGTTTTTTAATAATGTATTATTTTATATAAAGTTGCAGTTATTAATTATGTTTTTAATGCTCAACTTTAATAAACATTGAACATGTTTTTTAGGTAAAAATATAACTATAAAAATATAATTGAAATATATTTCATTTCTAAATATCTGTATAATATAGTGTTACGGTATTACAACGATTTGACTCTAAGGATAGTGAATGTGTGATTATTACATATTGTGATACACATTTACAAAAGTGATTTATATATTATATAAGTTAATTCTTAAAAAAATTTCCAGACATGAAACATTTAAATTAATGCATGAAAACATTGAAAAAATACACATATAATGGTTGAACACAACAAATAAATAAATCACACACACACACACACACACACACACACACACACACACACACACACACACACACACACACACACACACACACACACACACACACACACACACACACACACACACACACACACACACACACACACACACACACACACACACACACACACACACACACATTAATATATGCTCATTTGATTGAGGGCAGTTGACAGTGAGCACTTGTAGGGAATGTATACTTAAGCATATGTACAACAAAGGAACTATAAACTTATAAAAGCTAAGAGTTGTTTATTGCATAGGTGCATGGTGGCCAAATGAGCATTTCTTATTTTGTGTGAATGCACAAATGTGTGTGTTACTTCTTTGTAGTGTTCAACTTTTAATGTTCTTTTATAGTTTTTAAATGTTCAAAAGTTTTTTTTCAAAAATTAATATGAAAATAAAATTTTTAATGAAATGGTGCTATGACCGCATGATGATGTTTTCCTGTAACTGATTAACTAATGATGTCCATATGATGATGATGACAACTGGCTGTTGAAACCTGTAGCCATAAAAATAAAATAATAAAAAAGATATTAAAGATAAGTATAGAAAAATAATATAACTTAAAGTTAGTTTGTTTTAAATTTTATATTAAATGTATTTGCTTCTTGAAATAGATTACTTTTGTTAACAACCTTTTTTAGAAAATTACTCTAAGAATATACAAATGACTCATTATTTTATAAGGCTATAATAATTATACCAAATTATGCCCCTACTCTTTCGTTTAAAAAATTATAAAAGTTACGGCTAAAGTCCAGTAATAATTTTATAACAACTTAAAGTATAATTAATTTCACTTAAAATTATTTTTTACTAAACTGGAAACATTGGAATTTTCACTCATAAAATTTATATGTGTATTGATATATATGTTCAACATGAGTTTTGAGCTTGAAAATAACATTCCAAATGATAGAATATTAGTATGATTCTACATACTATTTTACTCTTTTACAGCCTAAAATTATTGCATCAAAAATTTTGTACTGTATAGCAACTATAGGTTGGACTGTATACCAAATGGTTTGAATCCAAGGGGTTTATAGTTTAAAAAAATCCTAAATATAAGCTGCACTTTTATGAAAATATAGCTTCAGATTTTTTAGCCGTAACTTATATTTTTCAATAGAGAAAAGCATTTTAAGGCAAATAAATTCTGATTTTAGTGCTACCATTACATACTGCATTTGTTATTAAGAATAAAATTAATTTAATTGTATAATTACTTTTGAGTTTGTGTGATCATCTATGTGTAGTGGTATAATAATTATTTATTAAAGTTAAATTATAAAGGCTTTATCTATTAGTCAAGCTTTGTTATATTTTGTGTACTATTCTTTTATGTGTTATTAAAAACTATGTTTGTGTACATTTACATATACTTTGTATATTATACAGCAATTGTATAACCAGCTATAACTTACACTTTCTTAACCAATCTCATAAAATTTTAATAAAAAATTAGGCAAAGATTGATTTGTGTTTTTGGCAGTATTAAATTTGCAAAAACAGTAATTATAAATAAGTTTTGTGATAGGGCAACCAGAAGTATTAATAGTTTTAATATTTTACAAAACAATTCATCAGTTACCTTATTAAACAGTTAATGGGCCAACCCTGATATCTACATACACAGCAGCAAATTTATGTAATAAAAATTAAAGTAAGGCATAAACAGCTGTTTCATTAGGAAAAATACCAGGTGATATATTAGAGGCCTATTAGAACTACTACTGTTCGTAATTAAACTAAACAATTCTTAATAATTTAATTATTAACATTAATTTATTTTTATATATTATTATATTATATTTCATAATATATTAAGTTTATTTCATAAAATTCCTTTTAAATTACAGTAAATTCCTTCAAATTTACAGATCATGTAAACCATGTGTAATTTTTGAATATATTATATTGTCAAAATTTTTCAATTTATACCAAATTATATCCTTTTTATATAGTACTAAATTGTATTAAAATAAGAACAAAGAATTTCTTAACAATTTTCTGTTTAATAAGTTATTGTGGAAGTTGTACTGCTTTCAGAATTGTTGCATTCATACTGATTAAGACTTACCATAGAATATATCATAATTACAGAATAGGGGTTCTCAACCTTTTTCAGTCACTGTACCTATTTTTTAACAACAATTATGCACACCTTTTAAAGCAGTAAATACAGTTATTTTCAGAAAATGTTCCTAAAGGACTTGACTGTAGCGATTGATAGTTCTTTGTATACAGCACCGCCAAAAATTGAACAATGCATCACTATAATACTTGTTTCTCGATAGTAAACCACATGACAATTCGATTGTTTCTTTTGAGACTAAGTCAGGTTGCTACAAGTTATGATGTTATGGAAATAACATAAAAAAAGGGATCCAGTCCATTTTTCTGCTTTTAGGTGGAAAATACAGAATAGGTGGAAGACCTACTTTTATGTAGGTCTTGCATAAATTCATTTGAAGACCCATTTGAATTTTAAGGTCACTAAAATCAGAGATGTTCTTTTAATTTTTTCAAAAAAAGTATTTAATATTTAAAATGACTCACAGTTTGTTATTACTTCAGGGAAATTATATTTAGTATTGCATAATTTTCTTTTCAAAATAGAAAATATCAGAAATGCTACTCTGTATAGAAGAAATTCCAGATGTTCAATTGTTCAGAAATATCACTTAGACTAATTTAAAAGCCAGTCAAAGTCTCGTAGTCCTGAAGATAAATGAGAGTTGTTTTTAATGAAAAAATGTGCAATTCCTTGTGAGTTCAAGCACATGAGATAGATTACACATCAGAATCAAGACATTAGGTCTACTTACATTTTGTTATGTTGGTCAATGTGTTCATTAGGGCTTTTTTTTCTTTATGGGCCATTTATTCATGATTATTATTCACTTCAACATTCACACAAAAATAACGCTTTTAAAAGTGCATACATTTTCAAACATGTAAAATTGGGTTTAGTGCATGGGTAATGACAACAATGGTAACTTAAACTGAGGAAGTAAACAAACAACACTACTCTGATTAATGGTGACTGAGTGAAGGTCTGCACAGCCTGTACATGGGTGATGGTGGAGCAGGTAGGGGGCACAGCACATCTATCTTGTGACAGTTACAACATAAACACAGGACATTCACAACTGAAAAAATTCAGGCTTTCTATATTTGCTGCTACTGTTTAAGAAATATCAACCACAATTATTAAATTAATATGTAAAATATTATATTAATATATGTAAATTATTTTACTGACTTTTCTATTAACCATACCTCCTAAGTGTATCACAGGATACCTCTGCTCTAGAATAAATATATTTAAAAAATCAAAAATTTGTTTTTAATTAATAAGTTGCCATGTTACTGTATATACATTTTCTAAAATTCAATCTTGAATGAGCAATATTTGTATTTAATGTTTAAACAGACTCAGTTGTACTGTTAGTATAGTACATAAAAACATGTTTTAAGTTTAAAGTTTTGAAACTTTTCTCCAACAATAACGTTATAAATGATTAATATCAAAAAACTTAAAATTTACTTTGTTTCTTATAAATGCCACGGAGTTGTTAAATTACTGTAACATAAAGTTATATTTTGTGCTGCATATACAGGCCTAATTGTTTTTATGTTACCAATATTTGTTTTAGTTATAAAATATCAGAAAGTATTGTGTGTAAGTAAGTTTTATATACACAAAAATGTAGAAATTTCTAACTACTATGTAGTATATAAAGCAATTTTATATTAGAATAAATTTATTACAGTTAATTCTGAATCATTTTTTTATTTATACCCTAGTTTATTTACCAAAATTTATTTAAAATTAGAGGAAACCCCTGCCTAATTTGTAACCCAATCCAATGAAATATTTGTATATTAAATTTAATTATTTAAAATGTTACCAAAAACCAATATTAGAACAATTTTTTTTACTATCTACAGTTATTATTATTTTAATTCAAAAGGTATGGAAATTATATTTTTGTTGCTGCAGAAAAAAACATTGAAATCTTATTTTTATTAGCATATTTAAATAATTAATTTAAACTTAATTATTTAAAATTTTAATTCAAAAGCTGTCATAAGAATTATATTTTACGTTTTTATTCAACAGCTATTTATGTAAATAAATAAATATTATGACGTAAAAAGGAACTCTTTGAAGAGTGACTTTTTCCTTCTATTCCTTTAAGAATAAAACTAATAATAACAAAATAGAAAAATTCAACATTTTTATCCAACTCAACAGTAATAAGATAAGTAAAACATTTAACTAAAAATTAATAACTAATAATATTAATTAATAATATTATTACAAATTAATAATAATTCACTAATGTACATTAATGAAAGCGTACTAATATAAGAAATTTTTTTATGTAGACATTTTCAAAAGAAAAAACAATACTAAAAATAATTTTAAAAGAATCAGGTTAAAATATTTCACAAAAAAAATTAAATCAGTATTAATAAATTTATTACCTAATAATTCAAATTACAATAATTTTACACATTAACTTTTAAAATATAAATTATTTCTTTTCTTCAGGTTTAATAGCGACTTCTTCAGCTGGCAAAGCTGCATCTCTAAAATTAGGAAATTGTTCCCAAGGTGCAGACAATTCAAAGCGACGAAACTCTTGAGCCAATTCCAGTGGTTCCACAACAACTCTTTTCTTCTCATCATCATAACGGACCTAAAACATGAACAGTTTATTTCTCCCATTAATACAATCAAATCAAAACTTCAGCAAAATTCAATTAAATCAAGAAGATTTACAAAAGTATCAAGTACTATTCTAAAAACCGAATCAGTAGTAGATCTCCAGAATTAATTGCAAAAACAAATTTCAATGTCTACTATTATTAGATTATCCAACATAACAGTTCAAGCAAAACTTCTTTTATATTCTACAAGTAAAAAAAGGTATTCAACATTTAAAAAATTGTTTTAAAGTAGACAATTAGTTGAGTACTCACACTGTTCATTGCTTTCACTGGTTAACTTGATCAGCTGCTTTAACTGATCAAATCACAAAGAGAAAGATTCCATTTGTATATTTACATTACTTTTATGGGAGTTATTAAGATCGCCATGACAGATTTTACCACTTGCTATGTTCAAAAAATTGTTAAATATTTTATCTAAATGCAGTCTTTATACATCAAGATAAATGGATTTTTTGTATATAATTATGTTTGAATAGAATAATTTCAGTGATTGACTACATTTCTGTGAAGTAAACAAACAAGGTAAGACTGTACGTATTGATTCAGCAAAGATGACGTAAATGAACAGAATACAATACAGCTTATTGCTGACAGGTAATTTTCAAAAATGTTATCTGAGAATGTCTTTGGCTGTCTGTTATGCAATAAGTACAGTATAGTAACAGACATAAAATAGGCTTATCTCACTTTTTTGTTTTGTACCATTATTTCTCCTTTCATGTCGTCAAAGAGCCGCCTCAGTCAGTTGATAGCGTATTGAGCTTTCACCCCGAGGACTCGGGTTCGATTCCCAGCCAGGACTTGGCATTTTCATACGCTATAATCATCCCATCATCTGCATTAGCCCAAGTGTGCACAATAGTCAGACGTTAAAAAAAAAAAAAAATTCATGTTGTCAATCAATAAGACATCAGTTAGTTGATTAGCCAACTAATTTCATACAGAGGAAATTTTTATCCAAGATACACAGCCTAACCATTATCACAGGATAATTGAACTGTAAACATTCAATGTAATGCTGAAAATTTATAAATAATATTCTCAGTAAGCTAGATTTGATTAGATTAACTTTTTGAGGTTACGGTTGGTCCCTTGAATCTTGGATTCTAATTTAGTAGCCCTCAATGAATTTTAGCAAGCCACTGACTACATCATTCTACTGGAGGTCATCAAGGTCTTGGAATCCAAACACCCTTTGCTTTCTGCTGACAAAAGCCTCACAATTATAAATTATGTGACATGCAGGCTCGTCCTTCCTGCATAACCTACACATGATTTCTCTGTAGTTTATTTTTAACCTGTTTATATGCATTCTTAGTTCAGAGTGCCCTGTAATGGGTCCTAAAGTAATGTTGCCCTTTACCCAGGATCTTAATGTTTCTGTCTGACAACCTTCTAGTCTTGAAGTTCAGTTCCCATCACCCCTGTCATTGCAGTCCTATAAGGATTAAATAATCCTTGGTTTCTTACACCCAAGGATTAATCCCTAAGAGTACAGTAAACAATAAAAACAAATAATAAATCGTTTCTCAATTATACAATATTTTTTTATTTAGTTGAAATTGATGAAAAGCATTATATTTACCTTTATTTTAAATACAACATTTTCTTATCTTGGGTCAGGGTTGTCGTGCAGGCACAGTAATTATTTGTACAAGAGAGTTATATACAGATAAATTCAAGAGAATTTATTCTGAGGTTAATTTTGAAAAATATTTTTTTATTATTGAAAAAAGAAAAACACATAGTCTTTCAAAACGTTTCAAATCCTCTAAAATGTTAACTTGGTTAACTTCATTATTTATATTTAATAATCTGGCTGTCTGAATTCTTCAAGTTTAAGTTTATCACATTAATTTTTCATTTGGACTGTTTGATTTTTTACACTTGAACTGTTTGTTTTACTTCAGTTAGTTATTACACTTATATCCCATTTATTTAAAAATTGTTAAAATACATCCGTCCTCACTTGTGTCTTGAATGTTACTAAATATTTGTCATGTTAATAATAGTCTTGTTAATTAACAATTGGGCAACTAGTAGTACATTTATGTCTTGCATTTTACTTTTCCATTGGCTTCATCTGGTACATCCAACACCCCTTTTGTTACTGATTAGTCCATTTGTTTGTATTGAACTTCACATTTAAGTTTCTTTTCAATTATATATAATTAATGATTAATTATATTTAAAAATTTAATTTAATTATATTAAAGCTAAGAACTAAAATATAAACATAATGAAACAAAGAAACAAACAGAAAACAAAAATAATATATTTTAAATTATTTTTAAAAGTCCATATATATGTAACGTTTATATTTTGGTTCTTAGATTGTTTTATGTATAGACCTACTGATGAAGTCATAACTTAAAGTATTATAAGAGTAGTTCACTATTTTATACTAAATATAAATCTATCTATCTAATCTATTGTTTAGTTTATAGTGTGTGTGTGTGTGTGTGTGTGTGTGTGTGTGTGTGTGTGTGTGTGTGTGTGTGTGTGTGTGTGTGTGTGTGTGTGTGTGTGTGTGTGTGTGTGTGTGTGTGTGTGTGTGTGTGTGTGTGTGTGTGTGTGTGTGTGTGTGTGTGTGTGTGTGGTCAGTTGTTAATTATATTCTATAATAAATAATTTAATTAAATTACTTCCTACTTCCTGTTTAATATTAGATTTCTACTTCTGGACCTAATGAAACTGTCTTTTATTTGACTTCTGTATAATGTATAAACAACAACCACATTAATCTAATGATGGGTTATTATATTACTGGTCAGCCAAGGTTAGTGTAACATCTTAATTTACATGATACAATGACCTGTTTTCGATCAGCTATTTACATAGTTTATTTTCAACTCAATAGCCTAGACATAATACATAAAATGTTTGTACTATTACAAGAGGTCTTCTACTTTTAAGTTTAGAAACCCCTTTGCTATTGCCACCTCATTTCTCCGTTTTAGCTTTTGTGTTTCCAACAGATGTTTGTACTGCATCTGATTTGAGTTAGGCAGTTGGCTCACTGATTTCAGATGTTTAATCCCATCTCTCATTTCTTCCACTGCACACTGGGTAAACAAATGCATTACTTACTGGTTCTGTGGGGTTTGATGCTGTTTACACTCCTTAGGTCCATTTTTGCCAGTTCCTGAGATGTGTAAGTTTGTTTCCAGCCAACCAAATCATAAATGTTGCTAAAAAAATAAAATGTCTACCCATACAAAGCTCTGCATGCATATGTAAGGCTAGATTAAATGTGAAGGTTGCTTGAAAAAATTTGTTTGATTGGAAGTAAAAAAAGTTCTGTGTAATTTGAATTTGAAAACATATTGTACATTCATTAATTTTTAACAATGTCAATTATAAACCATTACAATTTAATAGCTCCTCAGATGTTAAATTCTAGTAATAAAAATAGTGGCTTTAATAAAATTACTTCTAAACAAGCTGTAAATTCAAAAAAGAAACCTTTACTAAATGTAAAAAAATACCATTCACCACCAAAGGGAGATTAATAATGCAGGAACAAAAACTGCTGAAAAATGGAAATTGAAAGAAAAACTATTTCAGGACCAAAATGTAATTCATGTGTAACGTTCTCCTGACCTAAAAACATCTGAAAATAAAATTGATGAACACAACTGGTCAATTTGTGATAAAGTAGAAGAAGATATGAAACTCCAATTTCCTTCTAAATTTACAAATAACTCCTGAGCAACTCTAGCATTATGCTCTGGAATGGGATGTCAAACCTGTAGCTAAAGTCTTACAGATCAAGGACATGAATTGGATGCAAATTGAAGAACCAAAATATTATTTGAGGTTCAATGTTTGATTCAGATTGTATCTAGTTGTCTGATTTTGATTTTAATTTTAATTTTAACACGATGCTAATATACTAACTTAATATGCCAATATACTACAGTATTTCTGTTTATTTTGAACATTGTGTATGTTGACTAAAGATAATTTCAAATTAAGTTATTTGGTATGAAAAGTCCTTAACCTAAGCTCGTTCTTAGCCATGTAGCCTAGGACATTAGCTGTTCCATTTTGGCTTCAAATGAAGCTATCTAAACGTAAAGCAGTTAGATGATCCAGCAAAAGTCAACACTATACTCACAATACATAAGCCCCTGAAGAATTAGTAGGCTTTTAATGTAGTGTAATTTAATGGAAAATGTTTATACATAATTGTACTGTTTTTAATTATTATATCTTTAATAATACAGTATGCATATAAAAACTTTTAAACTGCATCTAACACATTTTATTTTTTGTGTAAAAAAATTACATTTTATAGATTGAAGTTGTGGAATTTGACACTAGGCCATGCCAAAGATCCCAGGGTGCATCATGTTTTCTGAACTGCTGCTTATGTTCAAAACATGCAATCACCAATGTTTTTAAAACAAAGGACAACTACTGTACACAATTTTTTAAATTCAAATCATAACTTACTTCAACATATCCTGTAAGTGGGAAGTCTTTCCTAAAAGGATGGCCTTCAAATCCATAATCAGTCAATATGCGGCGAAGATCAGGATGATTGGCAAAGAACACACCAAACATGTCCCAAATTTCACGTTCATACCAATTGGCAGCTTTAAACACATCATTTACTGATTCAATTGGAGTCAGCTCATCTGTGTATGTCTTAACACGAATACGAGAGTTGTATCTCAAAGATAGTAAATTGTAAATGATCTGTATAAGATGAAAAAAAACAAGGTTAGTAACTCCCACAATAAATAATGGAAATACAGCATTATATAAATAAAAAATTATTTTAATTTATTTATTTTCAATACATCAATACATCTTGAAGCATCTACAGTTTTATAAACTGAACAGGAAAGTAATGGCATAAAAATTTGACACTAGTAAAGGTAAGCATATTAAAACTATATTTTAATTTATTTGATTTATACACTTTTTTAACTATAATACTTTTGCTTCTTCAATACCCATGATCAAAAAAGTAATAACAATAAAAAATTGATAATTTTTGTGTGTCCAAATTAAAAATTGTATACAAAAATTTGTTTTTATGATTCAAGGAATACTACTTGTTCTAAATCCATTTGTCATGAATTCTATGAATGTGAATCTCTTGTTATAAATATCCAGTGTGTCTATTGTATTTTGTATTATATTATTTTCATGATAGTAATGATCCTAGATAATTTTCAGCCAAATCAGTATGGAAGGTTGTTATGTATTAAATAATAGGATTTCTATCATTTTGTGGTATTTTATTTTGAAGGCATATATATTATTACATATAAACCCCATTTAAGGACAGTATTGCATAATTAACCTGCTATTAGCCACATTTACATCTATGTTTAATAACGCTTGTGATAATTTGGTAATCTGAAACCACCTTTGATCTCAATTAGTTCAAATTATAGAGCTTCCACTGTAATTAATTTTATTAAAATGTTTTGCTACTTCACTAACCTCAAACCTATTAGTTCTGGAAGGTACATCCATGCCAGCTATATCTATCAAGTTAGTAAACTGAGAGCTCTGATGATCTTTGAGAAACTGGAGCACTGGCACAACACCTTCAGGTACAATAAGAATCTCCAGTTCATCTCCTGCTGTTATTTGAACCTTTTGCACATATTTTGGAAGACATTCGGCAACATATTTACCAAAGTCACTTAACTGAGAACGAGCAACAGCATCAAATTTACGAACAGTTGCTGAAATTACATCAAGCTATGTTACAATCTAATTATGCAAGCACATGAAGAAAAACATATGTTGTAAGGTTCTTGGTAAAAAAATTACCAGTACTATTATGGTTCAATATAATCAACTAACTCTAATGTTACTTTAATAAGGTATACAGTATTTAAAAACGTAATTCAAGTTATCAAACTTACGTCTAGTTTCAGTTTTTTCTGCTTCTGTATGTTTAAAGCGACCAATAAGAGGCCTGGTCATTAACAAACTACTATTTTGAATTGGGTAGCCTGAAAAAAACATAGTTAAATATATTATAGATATTTTAAATACACAACAATAGTAGGCTAAATAAATTTGGTAAATGTAGATGTTAGTTTAAATTGGTGTGCTCACCAATATTAAGTTTTTTTAATTGAAAATAAGTTTTCCTGAATAGGCTATTTTCAAGAATAGCATCTCTCACCAAGGTAGGTACTCTCATGTGTGTTATCATATTATAATGTCACTTACTATCCTGCTAATTCCTGTAATGTAACCACATCACCACTGCTGTAATACAGATTATAGGGTTAGTGAAATATCCATGTTTTGTTAAAACACATAACCATGTCAATTAGGTTTTTCACCCAACAACTGTGTTAGTTATTTTCTTAAGTCTAAGAAAAAAATTAATTAATAATTTTCATGATAAAAAGCATGTTACCTTATTTCATGCGCTAGACATTTTAAGGTTATGTTTTATTTTTTACTAACTTCCCATTGTTTCTGTACTTTTATATTTAGTATTATTAATATTGGACATATAATAGTGTTCTAATACAAAAAACATCAACATTGATAAAAAAATGACATAAGTGCAATCCTGTCTGTAGTAGAGAGGAGGACAAGGCCTACCCCATAAATAAAAGATGGACAATTAGGGTGGAAGCTGATAAGGAGGAGTGAAAGCTAATAGGGATGGGTAAATAAAAATTCACAATGTGAGTTGCATACATTACCAAGAGTTTTTCTACTTTTGTCTTTATATATACTGTGTGTGTCCAGCTCAAATTATTATTTTGATTAGGCTCAAATTATGTCCAAAAGATTTAAAATATATTTCCAAAGCTATACTTTTGAGCTGAATGTCATTTTCGGTAATTTTTGCTCATTTTTTTTATATTAATAATCCAAAATATAAAAGTGCATAAACAATGGAAAATTGGAAAAAATGGAAATAAAAGTGACACCCTCAAAATGACTAGTGTGTGAAAGTAGGTTACCTGTTTTTCATCACAAAAATGATTTTTTTTCAACTTCAGAACCTAATTGACATAGATGTGTGTATAACTAGATTGTGTAAAAGTTAAGGAAGTTTCCATAACAGGAACTAGCAAGATAATAACTGTCTTATTATAATGTGATAACATACATAAACAGTAACTCGCTAGGTGACGTAAGCATAGTAATCTTGTGCAGTAAATCTAGCATGCTCCATGCAAATAAACAGCAGTGACATCATAAATATAGGGCTTAAAATCGTAATTTGTCCAATTGAGCTTAAAATCTAAACTTATCACAATAAACTGAATCTTCTGCAGAGGAATATGTCCAATTGTAATAATAAAGTACAAAAACACAAAAAAAAATTGTTTAAATCTCTACTTTAGCATGAGGATCAAAAGTCGAGGAATACCAAAATAATACATTTTCATCCATGTAATAAAAAAGGTTCATGGCAATAAAGGGTTAATTATAGGAATACAAAAAACTTAGGTTTTAAGTTAGGTGCCATTTCAGTTTTTCAAAATACTATCAAATTATCTTGCCATAAAAAAAACTAAATGTTCTGTCTACCAAATTTTGATTCATGATTTTGTCCTGCAAGATTTGATTCACTGGCAGCACACGAATTTGGATAAAATTATTTTTGGAATATTTTAAAACAAGAATGAAGCCTAGCTTCAAAATATAGTTTTTATAAAGGTCAAATCAATAATTTTAACATAGTGGAAGTATTTAAAACACACAAAACCTAACTCATCAAGATAAAAAATTTAATTAATCTTAAAATATATAGTTTAACGAATATTCCATTTATTTACCTTTTACCACTTTCGATAAAACATTTCTGAAAATATGTGCCGCCATCTTACTATATTAAATTCTAGAGTAAAATAATACAATAGCAGACGACAAAGTATAATCAGCTGTTTTACTGTATTTAAAAGGATTCAGATATAAACTGCATTTCTTGCCAAGTAGATAATTTATTTCTTCGTCAGTAACATTTACGTCAACAGCATAAGAAATATAAATGTATTATTTCATATGTTTATAATTTTATATTTTCGTCAGAGCATCAAGTGTAAATAAATATAAATACCCGAAATGTTATCTACCTGTAATAATAATAAAATGTAATACCTGTAATCAAATAATATTTCTAAGTTTTTGGGCCTAAAAACTCAAATTAGGACTGAGAAATTATTCGCAAAAATTGTTTAAGGTTGTCTTACTAAGAAATATTTCAGAAGTTATTCAATTTTTTGTCCTATTTCGATTTGGTAACAGTATGTTGTGCGTTACTGTATGAGAAAATTTTAATTTAATAAATTGGGGAAGTTAAGGGTAATTTTGTTTGAATGTTAGGGAAATATAATTATTATATTCTAATGTGGTAACACTGTAAGTGAAATATGAACATTGAACATAATGAAATGAATATTCTTTTTTGTATTTTCTAAGAATTTTAGTGATCGTTAATTATTCTCGTCTTGTTAATTGTTAAATATCTAAATAAACCTTGAGAATGGGAGATGAAGCGCAAGCA
Source organism: Callitettix versicolor (assembly GCA_022606455.1). Classification (NCBI taxonomy): domain Eukaryota; kingdom Metazoa; phylum Arthropoda; class Insecta; order Hemiptera; family Cercopidae; genus Callitettix; species Callitettix versicolor. Next base: position 48,731,834 of record CM040183.1, read on the forward strand.
AAATTCAGTAAAGAAATTGAAAATTTTAAAGTTCTTCAAAAACGTAAGTACTTAATTCTTTTTCTATGAAATTGCTGAATCTAACCTAATTTTGTTTTTCTTGTTTTCATTGCGATTTTGTGCAAAAATTAAATTCTCTGTGTATATGTAGTGTAGCATGTCCTGAATTTTTCGATATTTGTTTACTAAAACGCTTAATTATATACCCAAAAGTAATAATCCAAATTATAAAAACGCGGAAACGACGAGAACTATGATAAAAATCTAAAATAAAAGTGACCAACATAACCTCAAAATTGCTTCTGCAAGAAAGTCAGTAACGTGTTGTAGATCGGTAAAGCGATAAAAATGCATCTAACATGGGTTTTGGGTGATAAAAAACCATTTTTTTAAAAAATGGTACTCTATAACTTAACTAACACGATTGTTGTGTGGTGAAACTTCTGACACACTTGTTAGGCCTAACACAGTATTGGGTGAAAAAAACACTTTATTTTTTAAAAAAAGATTACTCCATAACCTAACTGACACAGATGATGGGTGAAAACCTTGTTTAATTAAAGTAGTTATTAACCTTGTAATAAATCTTATTGTGGTGGATAGCGTACTAGGCTTTCACCCCAAGGACTCGGGTTCGATTCCCGGCAAGGGCTTGGCATTTTCATACGCTATGAATCATCCCATCGTCTGCATTAGCCCAAGTGTGCACAATAGTCGGACGTTAAACACCAAAAAAAAAAATATAATGCAAGCACCTGCTTTGAAGAATTTGTGAATTCTTTGCTTATGAACCCTGGTTAATAGCTGGTCTCATACAACAATCTAATTCACGGAATGAAAAATGACCCGCATAACAGTTTACTTCCAGTTAAAGGGGTTAAATCCCCCCCCAAAATTAAACTGTTATGTGGGTCATTTTTCATTCTGTGAATTAGACCATTGTATGATATGACCGATGTCCAGGTAGACCATAGCCCGGTTACCACTATATAAATAAAGAATTCACCAATTCTTCAAAGCAGCAGCTGCATTATATCTGCCACAATAACATTTATTAAAAGTAACTACTTTAATTAAACAGGGTTTTCACCAATCATTTGTGTTAATTACGTTCACCGCAAAACAACCAACTCAGGTTATTGAATATTCTTTTTTAAAAAAGTTAATTTTTTTATCACCCAACAACCGTGTTAAGCCCAACAACCATGTCAATTAGATTATGAAATATTCTTTAAACAAAAATTAAGGCTTTTTATCATCCAAAACCTGTGTTGGATATATTTTTATCGTTTTACCGATCTACAACACGTTAACAACTTTTGCACGGTAGCAATTTTGAGGTTATATGGGTCACTTTTATTTTCAATTTTTATCGTACTTCTCGTGGTTTCCGTGCTTTTATATTTTGGCTTATTGCTTTTGGGCATGTAATAAAGTGTTTTAGTAAAAAAAATATCAAAAAAGCAGGACATGCTACACTGCATATTTACCAAATTCTTCACTAAATTAGTCAGTTTGCTACGATTTGCTTGCATTTTGATGTGTGTGTATTTGCATTTGTTACTAACAGGTAGAGTTTGTCTTACTTATATTAGTGTGGTTTATAGATGTGCAGAGAATCATTTTTGTGTCACTTAGACGTGGAAATCAATGTGCGATTAAGTGCTGTACCCCTCCACTTTTACTTCTCAGTCTGTTCAAAACCTTTGACAGCAAAGGGTACATTTGATGTGCATGCCATTCATTGTTAAAATATGCCTCAACCAAAGTCAACAGGCCTAATAGGCAAAGGAGTAACACTGCACATTCCCCCTCTGCTAGCACATCTCCAAACCACTTTACCCACCTCTCCTTCATGTGCTAAAACTACGCTTACATAGCTTGGACAAACTAAATAAACAGTGGAGAATTTAGTTTTTTCAGTAAAATAAAGTCAGAGTTTGTGTGAGAATGTTTTTGTTATATTGATTTCAATTTTATTAAAGGGATTTCCTTTCGTTGATTTCACCTTGGAATAGTTAATGATATCAAAATTACAAAAACAGACCTATTGAATTGGGTAATGCAGGCAGCCTCATATAAAATTAGAGTTCATTTGATTTAGTCGTTTAACAATTTCAGACAAAACCATCTTCATTTTTATAATAAAACATATTGTTGTAAAACTTGATTAATAACAATACAATGAATGCTATATTTTATCATATTATATTAGTCACAGTTATGCCATGTTATGTTTTGACTTTATGAATAGGTTAAATCTCTCTCAGCGATTCAAATCTAAAAAGCTTTCAAAAAGACTTTTGTAATAAATTTTGGGTAACATTAGCAGTTTTAAGTTGGTGTATGGTTCATGAAAAAAATGAGTTTCTTAATGGAATTTCAATAAGCATAATGTATTTAAACAAATTCTTTTTCAGAATATGTGAAAGCAATGTCAACCAGACAACAACTTGGTGTTCAACTTCATGAAAATACAACAGTTAAAGAAGTGAGTATGGCCTGTATAAATTTAAGAACAATTCCGTGTATGTCCAAAACAAGTAAGTAAATGTCCAAAACAAATAAGTAAACAGTTTTGACATTCAGTTTTTATTAGGTAATACGCTATTGTAATAATCATTATTATTGTTATACATATTATTTGTTACTATAATAATATAATTTGTGTAATACAGTTAGGTAACAAGCTGGTTATTATATAAAAAGCGTACTTAAAGAGATGTCCATATAATAGAAGTGAACGAATGAAATGAAATGTTTTTGTTCTTTTAAAAATTATTCATAAACTGTATTAGAGCACGTAATATATGATATAGAGTTGGGAAGTTTTAGGATGGGCATTAACATTATACACCAAATTTGTTTTGCACTACACATTTATTTTTACAAGTTTTTAATTGTTTAATGTACTATATAAAAATTTATATTAGAAATGCACTAAATTTATATAAAATATATGAAAACAGAATAAATTGATATCACTTAAATGATTGTTTTTAAGGTAAAACTGCATGTTTAATATGGAAGTATTTCTAAAGGGGTTTTAGGCTACAACTGTAATGGATTATACTGACTGACTAATCATCAAATGTGCAAGCTATTTTGAAACCTCATTGTTCTACAGGTTACCAATACATCTTGTCTAAATGAGCACTTTCATTCATTCCAGTGTGAGAGGTGGAAGTTTTAGTAAACGTTACTCTATATCCTAACAGTAAAAGAGTTTTTATGTATTACTTGTTAATGCTAAACATAATAAATACACTATAACTGTAAAAAGGTACGATATTTAAACTTAGAAATAAGGCAAATCATGGCTCATTCTTTAATGTAATTTTAATACATTTCTTAAATATCCCAAAAGCAAAATATTCAATAATCCAACCAAGATACATATAAAAAACAGTATATTAAATTCTATCATTCTTCTCAAGGGGCAACCTCCCTAGAACCAGATTTTTTAGACAAGTTTTAATTATTTTACAAAAATAGATATGTCTGACATTCAAATTGAATTTTGATTTAGTCTGTCTTTGTGGTTCGATCATTCTAATATCATTGCTGCAATCATCTATTCTAACATCGTATGGAACTCATGATCATGGTGCATTATACATATGCAATTTATATGCATATGCCTTTTATAGCTACTTTCCATTGATTATCCAAAAATTTTGTTATCTGAAACGTCTCCGCCCCTTATTTCGGTTAAAAAGAATTCTGCAATAGTTAAAAACATTATTAAAACAAAATTAATATTTTCTTTTTTTTTTAATTTGAAGGAATTAGATCTTATGAAATCTAATGGAGAAGTTTACAAGCTGATAGGTCCAGTGTTGGTGAAACAAAGTTTAGAAGAGGCTAAACAGAATGTATCAAAAAGAATTGATTACATCACAGGAGAATTGTAAGCATTAACATATTTACTGTAATTGTTTCATTTTTCTTGTCTTTGAAACTTTTTGTTGTTTTCTAACTTCTTTATTATATTAACAAATACTTATAAATGTTCAAAGCTATTATTAAATTAAGTTTTATACATCTTGGTCAAAATTTGCTTTTACTTACTAAGTATTATGTCACCACATGTTTTATAAACCATTAATTAATATTATTCGGAAAAAGTCAACTAAATGCTAAAATTTTATCCTATTAATTCAAAATGTTTAGTTTTTAACAAAACTTGGCAATTTTATAAAAAAGGAGTGGGAAACACAAATGGTACACCATTTATGAAACAAATAATATAGCAAATCACATTAAATAAGTATTTTAAGCAAGTCATTTAAAATACCTAACTTTTGTTAGTGGTGTTTTATTTTCTTGTTCAGGAACTATTTACAAGTTTTTGACTTAAGATTCTTGACAATCCATTAGAAAATTTATTGATAGGATTATTGTTGTATTTAGGTTCTTTTTTGTGTAATAATTTATATTCTCATTATATCTAACAATGCAAATAAAAGTACATTTATGATAAATTTTTAACACTAAAACTTTGTTTAAATGATGACCAGTTATATTCACTGCTAATGCAATCCTAAGATATTAAAAATAACTAGATCTTTCAGAATAAACTTTGTCTTAAGTTTATTGTTGTATTGATTAACAAAATTTTGAAAGTAATAACATATTTTTTTTTTTTTGCTAGTATAATGGAGTTGAATTTCCATCAATTTTTTTTATCTTGCACTTTAAAAACAATCTGATTTCATGATCACAATCAGCATTATAATGTTAATATATTTGTATTTTAACACTGATTACAAATAATGAAATCAGATTTTTAAAAAGTTTAAGTTAAAAAAATATGTTTTTAAGATTTGAAACTGCTGCCATTACAAAACAATTGAAGGAATTTGCTGAGAAACATTTTTGTTAATGCTATAACTGTAGAAAATTTTTGTAATACATTTTCAAATACATTTCGATTAAATTTCGAATATGAGAATGCAAACATATATCTTCATAAATGACCCCACTGACTGATCAACATACAGATGAAAATGTAGTAGTTAAAGACTTTAAATTTTGAGGATACATTCATTTTGTAATGGAGGCGAACTAAGAAAGGATGTTTTAAAAAAAAAATATTTGAAAGGAAACAATTCACCATTCAAAGTTCCTTTTTTCATCAAAGATATATTTTTATAGCAGTTGTTGAAAAAGAGTTACAAATAACAATGTTCTAATATAGGTTTCTATAATAGCACTTTAAATAAACAGGTAATTTTTTGTTGTTGTTATTTTAAGGCAAAAAGCACATTGAGGCTATTATCGCCACCCTAAATGTAAGTGTAAGTGTAAAATGTTAAAGTTGTAATTGTAGTGTTGTAAATGTAAGTGTGTGTGTTAGATTTGGGTACCATGACGGACGTCTAAATCCTCAATAGGTGCAGCTAGTCTGCACCCTGCATTTGTGGAGTTGACCCAAGAAGTGAGCAGGTGTTTCTCCTGGTATATTGTATAAATATATAAAATATTTTTTACTACCCTGATCTAGAGATCAGGATTGGTTATCATTTCAGGGTGACAGGACTGTATCTAACTAAGATAACCACTCCAATTGCTCGTTTTAGATAGGAAATTTGTTAATGATTTTGGTTTTTCACTCAGCAAATACCTCTGCTTTGTTGGTATGAAAATGAATATAGTTTTCATTTTGAGTTCTTATATAAACATGTTGCAATTTTTTTCAGAAAGCGTTTAGATGACTCAATAACAACATTGGATGACAAACAAGAAGCACAGAAAGAGAAATTAGCAAAACTCCAATTACAATTAAAACAAGATGGAGGTCCATTGAAAGCTTAACCTAATTCAATCTCTCTGCATTTCTTTACTTATCGTTATTTTACTAACTACAGTTCCACATTCAATTAATTTATTTTTCATAATAATGCTTTAGAAATATAAAAATTGGAACGCTATGTTTTTGATGATTATGTCTAATGTGTATTAATAATAATAAAGAATAAAAATAAATGTTTTTTATTAACTACAAATAATAAAGCTATTCTTATTTGCAGCAACCTTTTCTGTATGTTTCATCGTTCAACATATATGTTAACATTTTTTTTATGACTGTTGAAATAACATCTGATTATTAAATAATGCGTTATTGGTTTCTTAAATTTAATATTATGTTGAGTTTGTTAATTATTACATAAGAATGCAATATTTGGTTCATAATCAGCTTCATTTGAGTACCTAACACCTAATTTATTAAAGTACCTAACAATAATTAGTTATTCCTGGGTTTTTAATACAACCTACTCTACACAGAGAAAGTATTTAAATGTTTGGAACATTCAACAATATATTATTTTCAATAGATTTTTAACACATATAGGAACATGTTTTTTATAACGTTAAGGGAAAATGCAGTCATTTTGACTGTCATACATATTTTGAGAGAACATTCACATTTTCAAGGTAACAAAGTAATATAAGACGACTTAAAAAATTTAATTTAGTTAATAAGCAATTGTGCTACATGAATCTTTATCATTATCTCATAACATAATCTTGATCCAAATCAGAGTCATTCAAAAAATCATTATCCATATCTGAATCATCTTCCATTCTATTGTCTTCTCTATCCAACATTCTGCGGACTCTATCGCCAAAGTCTGGATTGTTAGTTGACAAAGATCTACTAGTACCAGGGCAAAATTTGTTTATAAATAAATTTATAATACCAGACTAATTTATAAACAAAATATAAAAAATAATAAAACTATCAGAAATTGTTTACAATCTATATACAGTTCATATGTGGTCACAAAAAACAGGAAAAAACAATTTAGAGTATATATACAGTTTACATATACTCACAAAAGGCAAAAAAAGGAAAAAATATGTACAGTCTGTAAATATAAGTGATTATGTATAATCACCAAAACAAAATAAAAAACAGGAAAAAATATATGCAGTTTGTGTATAATCACCAAGACACAAAAAAAAATATGTACAGTCTATATACAGTTTATGTATAATCACCAAAACACAAAAAAAAAACAGGAAATAAGTATGTACAGTCTTTAAACAAATACAGGACACTAGAACATAAAGAGAAACATCCAGCAATTCTGATCAACAGCAAAATAAGAGTAAGGGTAACACAAGGTATTTATGAGTGACTGTAAAATCACAAAAACAATTACACCCCTCAAACATTACAGCGGAATTAATATACAGTATGTCTGAGGCTTGTGGTCAAGGTATTATGAGCCACAAGTGTCAAGGTCAAACAGTGTAAAAAATATATGAAAGCAAAAATGCCAATCGGTCAAATTGACCAATGTTTTCCTATAGGTGTTAATGTTTTATGAACCCTAGGGGTTAAAAAAAGTTTTTGCTGTTTATGTTATTTGTTTTAGAACAAAGAACTACACTCAAATTTTAAAACTAAGTGCTTCCAAACCCTGTACTAAGTGGTTTTTTGATTTATGGAGTGAAAGTAAAGGTGTAATGAAAGCAGTTATTTTTTTAGAACTTCAAAGAAATATTACAGAATTTAATGTATGTATGATAAATAGTGTGGCTTATTATTAGAAATAAAATAAATTTCTTCTTAATATACCCTGTATCTCATAGAGATTCTTCTACTGACTATTGAATCATACCTTGAGAAATCAAACAATACAAGTATTGTTGAACATTTGCCAGACCATCATGTTTGGTAATCTGACAAGTTTAAATGTTAAAGAGTTTTCAAGTAAAGGCAATAACAAAATGTCTTAAAATTAAGATAATGTTTTTACAGTATTAACTTAATACAGTATATTAAAATAATATTTTTAAGTGAGATTTTTTTTGTAGTTACAAAGCTGTCTACATTGTTTACATTGTTTTGTGGCCTAATTGATAGCATACTGGGCTTTCACCTCGAGGACCCGGGTTCGATTCCCGACCAAGGCTTGGCATTTTCATATGCTATAAATCATCCCATCATCTGCATTAGCCCAAGTGTGTGCACAATAGTTGGACTAAACACAAAAAAAAAGTTTCTAAGAGTACCCTCAATTATTCATAATCTTCCATATATTATAAAATGAAAAGTATTGTCCACATACTTCTACATACCTCAAGAGAAAAAGAAATAGACAAAAAAATTGTGTATAAGGGCATAAAACATTGCTTACAACATCAAATGAAATCTCATTTAAAAAACTTCTGTCAGCACTGTAATGAATTATGGAGTAAACACAAATTACATGTCTAAAAGTAGTTATTGTTGCTTACAAATTTCAATATATCTTTAAAACTAATAAACATATTATTATGATTATAAGGACTTAAAAGTTATAAGCTACAGTAGTTCATAACAGTAAACCTTCACATGGAAATTCTTGCTTAACCACAGCAGTTGTGTTTATGATTATAACCATATGATGAGCCAGACTACAGCTGATTATAATTATATGTTAGCTGTGCTACAGCTGATCATATTAGGATGAAAATACTAAGAACATTATAATATTATGTTTAATGACTGTGTGATACCATTTTCCATGAGATGGTTATAATGATTTCAAATAAATTTTTGGTTAATAAATATTTTCTTTAAATTAATACATTTATTGCTTCATAAAATTTATCTAGACATATGATTCCAATTAGTAAATGAAAGGCAAGGACAGGGGGAAACACAGTTGAACCCTCTAGTATGTAATAATCTGAGACTATCTGATTATTACTACAGTAGAAGTCCATTAGTCCGGCATCCAATAGTCCGGAATGCCCGATAGTCCGGCATCGCTCCGGAAAATTTTACAAATATTGTTTTTCTCCAAAAGTGTCTTTAAAGCAAATAAAAACGCTCGAGAGCTATTCCGAAGTTTTTGGGGTAGTTCGGGACCATCCAGAAGCGCTCGGTATTGTTCGCAAACAATGCAATGCCATCTGTCACAACGAAGTCAGGTGCAGTGCAGCTCTGTCATTCCATCACAAAGCGTCTTCGCCATTTTTTTGTGCTTGGTGTTTTGTGTCCTTCAGCGCATCGCAGTAAACGTAGCTTTTGAAACTGTTTATAAAAAGTGATTTTCGTTCTAACTATACAATGCCCATGTTTTCAAAACCTAAGCCTTCGAGTTCAAAAGGAGAGAAACGAAAACACGTAACACTGACTTTCAATCAGAAACTAGAAATCATCAAACGGCTAGAAAAAGGCGGGAATAGAAATGTTTTAATGAATGAGTTTAATATTGGCTCATCGACTATTTATGACATTAAAAAACAAAAAGATGAACTAATGAAGTTTGCTTCTCAATCGTTAACAACTGAAAAATTGGCTTCTAGACAAACATTGAAAAAGCCAAAACTGGAACAGCTAGATAGTGTATTGTTCAAGTGGTTTAGTGCAGTACGTTCTGAAGGGAAGCCGGTAACAGGGCCAATGATTGTTGAAAAGGTAAAGAAATTCGGCCAAGATTTAGGACTTGCTGAAAGTGAATGTAATTTTTCTGATGGTTGGCTCAGAAACTTTAAATTTCGGCATGGAATTAGAAGACTTGATGTAACTGGAGAAACACTTTCAGCAAACCAAAACTCTGCTGAAAACTACAAAGACGAGTTTGAGAAAATCGTGGCTGATAATGATTTAACACCTGAACAGATTTACAATGCTGACGAAACAGGGCTATTGTGGCGATGTTTACCAACATCTACACTAGCTGGGGGAGAAGAAAAAGCAGCCAAGGGTTTTAAAAAAAACAAAGACAGATTAACCGTTTTGCTGTGTGCTAGTGCGTCTGGAAACCACCAAGTGACCCCTTTTGTGATGGGTAAATCTGCAAAACCCAGAGCTTTTAAGAATGTTAAACACTTGCCTGTCCAATACGGTGCTCAATCAAATGCGTGGATGACTGCCGACCTCTTTAAAGACTGGTTTTTTCACCACTTTGTGCCTCAGGTCAAGGAATCCTTTAAAAGCCTTGGTGTACCAGAAGATACCAAAGCCATCCTTCTTTTGGACAATTGCAAAGCCCACCCTCCAGTAGACGAGTTAGTTTCTGGAAATATTGTGGCTACTCTGCTCCCACCTAACGTAACATCTTTGATCCAACCCATGGACCAAGGGGTTATTCAAAATTTTAAATGCTTCTATAGAAGGTCTTTTATTCAAGGCCTTTTAAATGCCGACTGTGACGTGACTGATTATCAAAAAAAGTTTACTGTAAAAATGCCGTCTATGCTATTGCACTGTCTTGGAACCAGGTGAAAAACAAAACACTCCAAAAATGCTGGAGAAAACTTTGGCCAGCTGCAAACCCTGCTTCTGACCTAACTCTACAGACTGATGAGGAAGAAAAGGATCAAGACGCTCTGATCAAAGTTTTGGATGTCGTTAGAAGTGCTGACAATCCCATGAAAAACCTGTCTGAAGATGAGGTAGAGGAGTGGCTTCTAATCGACGAGAATGAGCCTGTTGAACAACAACTGACCGATGAGGACATTATCAACAGTGTAGTAAACCCTCAGCCTACTCCAAATCTTGAGGAAAGTGACTCGGATGCCGAAACGGAAGAAAAGGAAAAAACTAGCTGGGCAGAAGCTGCAGAATCATTAAACAAGTTTATCACTTTTGCTGAGGCTAGTACAAGCTACAGTGCTTCAGAAGTTATTGATTTGCATATAATTAGGAATAACTTTTACACTAAACGTAAAAATTCTATAAAACAAAAGGACATTCGTGACTTTTTTAAATCTAAGTAAAATATGTTTTACATTACGTGTATATATATTATATTATATGTATACATTTACATTATATGTAAATTAAAATAAATTTCGTTGTATGCATATGCATTAGCATAGTGTATTAGTACTTTATTTATTAACCTATAATTACCACCTGATCGATCGGAATTTCGGACTGCCCGATAGTCCGGCACCGAGCCAGTCCCGAACGTGCCGGATTATCGGACTTCTACTGTACTATGTTTGAGCATTGCCATCATTTTTATACATAAAAACAACGTTTTGAGAGTATATATCAACTCTCATTCTCAGTGCCTAATTTAAAACCTAATCATGCAACTAGAACCAGTGTTACATCTAATCATGCCTAGATGCCAGTGTTAATTAAACTACTTAAAACAATACAAAACAAACACTAAAGCAAATATCCAGTGATCAAAACATAAATAATACTGAGACCTTAAGGTTGTATGATCGTGTCTGCTGATAAACTTTATCTGCTAGATCGCAGGTCACTTGCTCTAGGGACTGTTTTTGTTAGAGGAACATTTCCCATCCAACCATTTTGTGTTTCATGTGTTGCTCCACATTTTGCTTGGTTGTTTCGGTGACTCTGAGCTCATCTGCTTACCATTCAGTCCTTATGCTTAATTAGCATTTTTATTTCACGGCTATGTTATGATATATTTCTATGCGAATTACTGAAACAGAACTTCACATTCATGTGTTATATTTTTCTGTGTTCACAGAATATCAATACTGACATATTGTAGTTTAACCATTCCAACTTGTACTTATAATCATTGCATGTTACTTGCTGATATGATGGAAGCAAATTTCTTAAAATATAATACGCTATTTTTGTTTTAAATACAAACATTTTATGTGTTAAATTTTTATTTTTAACAATAAAAATACAAAAATGGAATTTCTGTGAAATTTATAAGCTTTTTACACAATACCCTCTAAAAAATTTGATTTTGTTATTGTAATCAGTGTTAAAAACTTTAGCATTTAAAACTTTCAAATTGCATTAAAAATTCAAAAATTAACCATGACATCAGGATTTGTGTGTATGTGTATGTGCAGTAAGTAAACCTTGGACATTGACAAAGCGATAAAAGTAGTCTAAAATTTAAAAACCTGTCAGATATGCTGATCAGAACAATCTCTGTTCCTATGAGTTAAAAAGGCATTTTGGTGATATAAAACCAAATTAATCAGCACAAACAAATAACTGTATTTTGTATAATTAAACCAAAGAACTGCAACATTTAAAATGTTTGACATTAAAGGCTTGTTTTGTAATCTTCAATTGAAAATTACTTTTTTCCTATTTAACAATTGTAGTATATAGGAGTTCCACCTAGGTTAGTGAAAATTTAAATAAAAACCACCAAATAGTAAAAAGCTGTAATCTGAGATGTCATTAAGATCTTACACATGATTTTACAAATAAAACTACCTGGTTCCATATCTGTTAGATTTTTTAGATACAGTAAAGCCTTTTAATCAGGCATCCTATAGTCCGGAACTTTCAGTAAAAGTACTCTGACTTTTTTGAAAAAAATTGAAGACTAGTATATGTACTGAACTGGGCACCTGTGACATGATCGGCAGAAATGAGGAAATTGGACATGATTGATAGAGTTCACTCTTTTAAAGTTATTAAACTTGTCTGTTTTAAGAAACGAATTTTTAAAGAAAAAACATGATTCAAAAAGACATTAGGTCTTATTTTAAACCAATGCATTACAATTAAGTTATTCCAAAGTTAAATTATAATCTTTGAAATCTATTATAGAATGTAAGCAATAAAGTTTTTTTTTTTATTCTCTGAGTAAAATGTTCTTTAACTTCCGCCTTGCTCTACGTTCACTGCTTTCTTTGACAGCCCTCAATAATCCGGCATTTTCGGTAGTCTGGCATTGTCAAAGTCCAGAAGAGGCCGGATTTGCAGGCTTTTGCTGTACAGATAATCTAGATGTGATGTAGTAAAAATGTCAGTACATGAATTGAGATTAATTAAAGTATTAAACAAATATTTTTTTTTTTTATATTCATCGTTAAAAAAATTAAAATGTCAAATTCAAGACCTGGTTGGAGACTGGAAGATGGGGGAAAACAATGTACACATCTCAACAAAATTCATACGCTCTGGCAATCTTTTTAGAGTGAAGAACATTTCTTTCTATTCTGTTTAGTGGTTATTTGATGCCATTTTGGTGTAATTTTCTTAAAGGCTGTAAATTGTTTATTTTCTATTGACCAGCTATCTATTTTATTTATATAAAATTCACTCCAAACTTGGTTTCTTTATAATTTGTTTTTGATTTAAGTATGTAACATTTTATTTTTTTTATGATAAAGGAAGCAGATTTTACCCTTTTGGCTTTTTTTGTAGTTTTTGTGCACTTTCAAATCTTTATACAATCCAGTTAGTTATGTGTCCTTCATGAGTCTTAGAACTTAGTTCACTTGGTTTGTAACTTCTGTATGGGTACTCCGGTAGTGTTGAAGATCATCAGTCCTTTCTGCTCAAATGCTTTACTCTTCAGAAGTACAAGGGTGAAACCAAAAGTAAGATCTCTTGATTAAAAAAAGAATGTACAACATTTGGGAGTGGAAATGAAAACCAGGCTAAGTGAAAAAAAATTAATTCAGTATTGTTTCAAAACATATGCTAAGTCCAAAGCCCAGTTTAATATAAAGTGGGCTATCTGTATTTGTTATTGTTAGTGATTCAAATCTTAGTCACAAAAATGCACATTGGTCAAGTCCAACCAGCTGTGTAATGAAACCCACGCTAAGTACCTAGTGTTGTCTAAAACGTTATTTCAAGTTACATACATTGAAAAGTGTGCTCTTGAATGATTACTTAAAATTAAAATTTTAAAACCTAGTGGATTAAAATTAGAAAAGAAAATCCAAGTGTGATAAACATAAAATTCTTTATGTGAAATGGAAGCACTGACCTACACTAAAAAGTTCACAGAAAAGGAATAAAAATTGAAGACATAAAAATAAAAAAAAGACATAAAAAAAGGAATAAAAATTTGAATAAAAATCGAAGCTTACTTCGATCATTGGAAATTAAAAACAATATCAAACAGGAGAAGAATGAAGACCTTAAGAAGATGATTTCCTTTTTGAAGGAAGAAAACAAAGACTTTTACAAAGAATAAGTGTTTGATTAGAAATAATAACAATTATTTTGTTGCTGGATGACCATGACCAATAGGCTATCTTTATAGCTGTTTTTTTCAGTTACATTCCTATATTGTTTAATAAATAAAATAAAATGTTCACTTAATCCTAATCAAATATCTTTATTATAACTCACCTTAAAATTTAATAAATAATATATGTTTACTAACTCTTCACGTAAAACGTTATGTAGTTTTAGAGTTGGTACTTAGCTCACTTTTCATTTCTAGGTTTTTGGACATACCCCTTTCTCAATATCTTATTTTCAATTTTTTCTCAAATAAACAACTACAAATTTTCCCTCCCTAAAATATAGTTATATACATGTGAACAAGTTATTACAAAAAGTCACTATCTTTTGATATGATTGGTTTTTCTATAAAATTATAATTAGAACACAAAATTTTAATTCATTAATAAGGTACAAATAACACTTAAACAAAAAATGAATACAATAAAATAAAAATGATATGTACGAAACAAAAGCAAAATGGTAATTTCTCATACAAAAATTACTGAGTGTATTCTATTAAACAAATAAAAAAAAGAATAATGAACATAAAAAACTTTTTAATAAATAATAATTTTAAAAATTGATGAATAAAAATAATAAAATTATCCTCTTAGGCTATACATGGGTACTGCAAAAAACCAAAAGTTACTGGTTTTTATCTAATATATTAAATAAAAATAGAAACAAAATAAAACACTGCCCTTAAATTTGAATAAAAACAAAACATTAAAAAAAACAACATACAAGCTTGCTGCTTCACACAATGAGAATTAATTAATTCTCTCTCTCTTTGTTATTGTATGTTCTTTCTCTCTCTCTCTCTCTCTCTCTCTCTCTCTCTCTCTCTCTCTCTCTCTCTCTCTCTCTCTCTCTCTCTCTCTCTCTCTCTCTCTCTCTCTCTCTCTCTCTCTCTCTCTCTCTCTCTCTCTCTCTCTCTCTCTCTCTCTCTCTCTCTCTCTCTCTCTCTCTCTCTCTCTCTCTCTCTCTCTCTCTCTCTCTCTCTCTCTCTCTCTCTCTCTCTCTCTCTCTCTCTCTCTCTCTCTCTCTCTCTCTCTCTCTCTCTCTCTCTCTCTCTCTCTCTCTCTCTCTCTCTCTCTCTCTCTCTCTCTCTCTCTCTCTCTCTCTCTCTCTCTCTCTCTCTCTCTCTCTCTCTCTCTCTCTCTCTCTCTCTCTCTCTCTCTCTCTCTCTCTCTCTCTCTCTCTCTCTCTCTCTCTCTCTCTCTCTCTCTCTCTCTCTCTCTCTCTCTCTCTCTCTCTCTCTCTCTCTCTCTCTCTCTCTCTCTCTCTCTCTCTCTCTCTCTCTCTCTCTCTCTCTCTCTCTCTTTGGCTGCCTCGGTAGCGTACTAGGCTTTCACCCCAAGGACTCAGGTTCGATTCCAGGCCAGGGCTTGGCATTTTCATACACTATAAATCATCCCATCGTCTGCATTAGCCCAAGTGTGCACAATAGTCAGAATAAAAAAAAAAAAAAATCTCTCTCTGAAATAAAAGTATTAATAGAAGCACAAATATGACAATAATTAATCATTCACACAAAAAACTTATTTTTATGCTAACATACATACTTGCACATTTATACACACATTATAATCACAGATATACATACATCTATATATGCATGCATACTTCATGCACACACACACACACATATGCACACACACACACACACACACACACACACACACACACACACACACACACAATTAAAATTATAATATAATTATAATATACTGGTAAATCAAAAAAATATTGTAACATTCAATGTCATACATACATACAACATACATGAGACATACACAGCATATAAACATATACATACACATTTCTAGAAAAGGAAATTTGTCAATATTTTCGTGGAAAAACAAGATTTTTTTTTAAACAAGTACAAAATTTCTGTAATTTCCTAAATTACAATTTAAAAATCCTACAATTTTATTAAACGTGTGTGGGATGTTGATGGGTTGTTAATGACTGAGGAATCTTGACTGGCAACTTGTTTCTAAAATTATAAAACTTGTCACTGGAAAAACTAAAATTGCTTAAAAAAAACTTGCACAGAGCTTTGTAAACATAAAAATGTCTAAATGTAAGTATTTTTAATTCTTTAAATTAAAGGCACAAGTGAGTTTTTCTGTTTACCTTCATAATTGTTCTAGTATACCCAGTAGCATTTCCGTTGGCCCATTGTTGGTATTCTGTTTTCACACACAGTTGGGCAACGGTTAAAATTGGCACAAATGCCTACTAATTAATAACGAACCAAATCCCAACATAGGGCCAACAGTTAAACATTACCAAAAGCCAACAAAGAAATTGTTGGCCCAACTTACTTCCAACAGTTACCAAACTAACTTTCAATGGTAACTCTACTAATTACCAATATGTTTAAAGTATTATATATTTCTATTCAGTTGTATAGTGAACTTAATTAATAATAATCATAGCTTCGCTACATGCGTGAACACATTTGAATACCTTTCATTATCGAATTCAATTTTTATTCTTACTCAAAGTAAGATGTACATTATAATATATAATTACAAAACTACAGCAGGCTACATATTAAATTTAATAGTAGGGTTAATCTGATGATAGTCCAAGAAATTTAGAGAAAATATAATTAGCAGAAGATTGTACTTGTACATATTACTTTGAGTAAGGATGTGTTCAGGCATGTAGAGAAGTTATGATTATTATAATTTAAGTTCACTATACAATTGAATAGAAATGTACTACTTTAAACAAGTTTGTAATTAATAGGGTTACCATTGAAAGTTATTTGCCTAACCAGCATAGCCTATTTCATTATTAACCAAGATTATTTTATAACAAGAGACAAAATTTACACAAACAAAATTTATTTAAAAGACAATTGTGAAAAAAGCCAAGGCAAAACAAAACACTATAACCACAAATTATGACTAGGACTGTTCTGTACATATAATAACATGTGGCTGGTGTGACTAAAACTGATGACTGAAGACAAAGAAGTAAAAAGGTAAAAGAACTAACTTTCACTTTTCCTCAGTGCTGGCAATATATCAAATAATAAGTACATCATAAAATCTTCCATAGTAAATGGTTATAGTTAAGTAGAAATAAAATAAGAAATTGTTTTTTTTTAATCATTGTAACACTACTGTTAGTATAGTAATTATAAATATTCTGTTCACAATGATGCTAAAACAAAAATTGTTCTGTTGTTGGCAATTCTGTGTAAATCATCACTTGCATTTGCACTTTGCAGTAAATTTTACAACATTGATAAAATGCTATTATGTTTACAAATATGATACTATTTTAAAACTTTTTAAATAATTATACCCTATTTAATTTATGAGATATTTATTTTAACAACATATTGCTTATACTTTCTGCCAACTAAGAATTAATGTTAGGCCAACAGCAGAGGTTTTTATAAATATAACAGTTGGCCTAGCAAAGGAACAGCTCCTTTGCCCAGTGTAGGTAATTCATTGGCCTATTAACTAACCATTACCCAACTTTGCTGACAAAATCCCAACATTGGGCCAACAATGTGTACTACTGGGGATCAGCTTTTTGAACAACTGTAATGGGAGTTAACGTGTTCAAGTAAGTGCCACCTGAATAATTTATATCATAACTTAAACAAGAACCCAATAAGGTATGATAAGAACTGGTCAAAAGCCAACAGGACACAATTCTTTCAACAAGCAAAGTTTACATGAATCAATTATCATCCCATGCTTTAATTTCTCTTCCAGGATAAATCTGAGTCAATTGTTAAGTCATATCTTACTTCGGCAATGTGATTCATATTTTACTTATAATCACACTTCATATTTTACTTCTTTAACATGCTCAATTTGAAAACAATTACAATGGACACATATCAGTAACTGACACAACAAACAGTGGTATTGCATAACACTGAAGTACTTTTCATATATTTTCATGTTAAATAACATAAATTTATTTTTTTTTCACTCAGGATCATAAAGTCACTATCAACTCAAGTTCTAATTAACTCTAGGTCTTTAACTAAATTCCAGTGTAAATCTTGAAAAGAAGTACTGTGGTAAACTAACGCTGTGTCATTGGCAAATGTACTAACTCTACCACAAAATCAACCATTACAAAAGTCACTGGCATATATAAGAAATATAATAGTACCAAAACTGAACCTTGAGGAACCCCAAACTGTAAAAATCAATAACTAATCAAAATTTTACCAATCCTAATATGCTGAGAACTTTAATAGAAATAAATTTTAAACCAATTGAAGGGCACACCTCTGATACCAGCATCCCATAGTTTATCAGGCAGAATGACATGATCAATAAATAGTATCTAATGGCTTAGTGATATCAATATAAAGTGCTAGACACTTATCATTGTTATTAAAACCATTAAACACTGCCTCGAGAAAGAAAATTATAACATCTTTGGTAGAACGACAACATCTAAATACAAATTGATTAATACTACAAAAATTTGATTTTTTTTTAATTTAGAAGTTTTTTTTAACAATTTATTCCAATAGCTTGGGAAAATGGAAAGAAGTGAATTACAGCTGTTTTAAACAATCTGGAAACTATCTAGTTTTTGAATTCAAATTGTATAAATAAGATAAAACTCTGATTACATGTAGAGATATTTTTTCAACACATTTCAGCTGATATTATCTGTACCAGGGGATTTATTATTTTTTAAATGGGTTATTCAAGTAATTCAAATTCATCTTAGGAACTAAAAATAGCAATTGTCTGTAAAACTTTAGGGAAATTTACATAAACATTTTCTTGGTTAAAACCAGGAAAATGGAATTTCTTAGATTTTTAAGCTCCTCCATAAAATAATTAATCATTGAAAGCACTAGCAATTTTTTCTGGATTGTTTTTTTTATATTGTTTTATACTATTTCATTTATTTTAACTGTTAGTTTCTCTAATGAAATTATTGATAATTATTTACCACTGTGCTTTGTGTACCCAGCCTTTTTTTTCAAATTTATTTAAATAAAAGTTCTCTTTACTAATTCTGATGTTAGATTTAAGCTAATTTCTAAAATATTTGTAATGATTTATTATATTGTCTTTATAACTATTATTGTCTATTATTTATTTTTGAAGTAGGTGCTTCCTTTTCTTAAGATGAGCTTCCTTTTTTTAATACAATCAGTCAGCCATGGATTAATTTTCTTTCCTTTACTCAACATTTCCTCACCTCTTTACACTGTTCTATAATATCATTTAATTTACTAACAAAAATGGAAAAAGCTGCAGATACAGAAACCTGAGGAAATATCACCAAGTAATTAGACATACTACTTAATGATTGAATTTATCCAAGATTAAAAATTCATAAGATTTTTAATTAAAAATCTTAACACTTTTTCCAGATGTAGATTAACATGTAAAACCTTAACATCTTAATCCAGCAATCCTTTTTTTTAGGAATGTTAAACTTAACAAATATGTGATCAATTCAAGTGGAAGATAATGGAGTTATACCAGGATGCTCATTAACAAGTTATTTTAGACCATATCTGAATAATAAACCTAAATATGAGTCATTAATAGTGCTATTTAAAAATAGATAATTAAATAAAGTTATGTCACCTATATAAATACAATTATGTCTATGACAGTGTTTAAAAAAGGTGCTGTCAATATCTATTAAAAAAATCAGCGGAATGCATGCACTCTATAAACAGCAAGCTCGATAAGTTAATATTATTTACTTGGACATTATTCATTAAGAAGTCTGTAGAACAATATCAGATAGCATAGTAACTTTGCTTCAATTATAATGATCCTTTTTGGAAAACCCAGCAGGGTGGTGCAGACTAGCTGCACCTATTGACAGGATTTAGACGTCCCTCACAATACCCGAGTCTTAACACACACACTTATGACTTTAACACTTTACACTCACACTTATATTTAGGGAGGTGATAATAGCCTCAATGTGCTTTTCGCCTTAAAATAACAACAAAAAAAACATTTTGAGAAAGTCAATTGATATTTTGGATTATTACACCGGCTGATTAAATATAAATAATAATTATCAGTTGACTGAACAGAATTCATTCGCATTGGTTTTATCTTTATCATTATATTTTTATGTAGATTACAACAAACAACACCCCTTCTCCAAACCTATACTTATCATTATAATGAATGAACTAATTACAACCGGATATTTTATAACTAGAAACTAGAAAGGAAAAATCTCTAACACACTGGGACACTAGTACCAATTTGCTAATTTTAAAATTCTTGTTGTTATAATTCTCATTCACTATGCCTTTCATCCATTCCTGACCTTATTGCTTGCCTGTAGGTATGAATAATTTTCTGCTGAAATGTATTCTCCTTTTTGGCTGGTCAACCACAGTTGTTTTTGGTTTATTAATTATTTTATTTGGAATAATTAATATTAGTTTTGTATCATAGTTATGGTATCACTGGCCAACTCAGCTACTCACTGGTGTACTTCTAGATTTGCACTTCTAGGCCACTTAACTTCTGAAGTTACTGTTTTTCCTGGTTTTGTGTGCTATTTCTGGTCTTCATGTCTATTGTATGGTTGTTATAAATGTTTATATCACCTATTTTTCAGGCTTTACTTAATTAACAAAGTTTTATAATATGTTTAAACCTAAATGTTTTGTCTAATCATATGTGTACCCTAATACAATACTTATGTATAACAGTAACATAGCCTCTAAAACATTCATTATTATTTTGTTAACAGTTTTATAGTATTTAGTAGTCAAATCTAGTTTAATAACTTCCTAATTATCTCATGAGACCTTATAATAATACTTATTATTTAAGTTTTACATTTTTTTCATTTATTTATTATTGGATACACCAATCATTACTTATCTGCTTTTTTATTTACTTTGTTGGTTAATGGAACGCAAAGTACTAGGTTTCATAAATTTTTGTACTCTTAATAATATGATTAATTCCTTTTTATCTAACAGAAAATTGTTTCAAAACAGATTTTTTTAATTTTGTCATCAGCTGGATTTCCTTAGAAATTATTATAAGTTGTACAGTTAGTACAGCCTAAATCATTCCAAACTTTACAAGTTCATTCAATTCTACTTCTGTCTGCTTGTCAGTCAGCCCAGCCATGCTTACTTAGGCTGTGTTTATTTAATGAACAGACCTCCACAACGTTAGGTATCATCATGTATCTTCCACCAGTGATATAAAACTTTTAAAAATCCCTTCTGTAATGAAACTAATTTCTATTCCAGTTATAAATATTTATAATATACTACATTATATTTATAAATATAAATAATAACTAGATGTCAAAAAAATCTACAATTTACTAAGGTCTTTCATACTAGTTATCACTGCACAGGATATTCATCAACCTTCCTCAATAAAATGCTGCCTCTTCTGAGTCCCAAATATGCATAATTTTTCTTCCTCTTACATTGTGAGCTACATTAAGAACTTTATGCTTTCCTGGGCAGAAACTTTCATTTACATAAATTATATCGTGTTTTCCAGTCAGAATACCTATATCCCGGACATTGAAGTTTCTCTTAAGATAGAGCTTCTGCTAGATATCTTCAGCAACAGTACAACAAACAAACTTCATTATAATCCAGGCAGCTTATTTACACACTTGTAAGGTCTGAAACAATAACAAGCATCCACCATGTCATTTTCACTCACATTACTTTACTGTTTTAACCACTTTCAACACTTGTTCACTTGGCTCGACAAGATAACCATGAAGTTCTAGGTTATATGCATATTGCTCCATCTCATCTACCATTGCTCCAGATCACACATTTTACTATACAAGGCCCAATTCTCCACCATCTTATGCCATTCAGTGAGATCTGATTTATCTCACTCCATGGCCATCACTAGGTCTTCCAATTGGTTATAATATTATAATAAACATTATATAATATTTTTATACTGAGAGGAGCTTCAGTATATCTCCTCTCCAGGGATTTCTCCACATGCTTGAAGTCATTTCTTCAATTATGAATTACTTCAAGCATGTGAAATTATTAGTTCATCAAATAATTTATGGATATCTTCATAAGTAATATTTTTCAAACCAGACTCCAACTCATACTCCTCCTCTCTACCTACCCCAGTAGCACATATTGTTGGCCCAATGTTGGGATTTTGTCAGCAAAGTTGGCATACTCCTCCTCTCTACCTACCCCAGTAGGACATATTGTTGGCCCAATGTTAGGATTTTGTCAGCAAAGTTGGGCAATGGTTAGTTAATACGTCAACGAATTATCCTCAATGGGCCAACGAGCTGTTTGTTTGCTAGACCAACTGTCACATTCAAGAAAACCTCTGCTGTTGGCCCAACATTAATTCTTAGTTGGCAGAAAGTATAAAATATATTTTGTTAAAATAAATATCTCGTAAATTAAATAGGGTATAATTATTCCAAAAGTTTAAAAATAGTTTCTTATTTGTTAGTATAATAGTATTTTATCGATGTTGTAAAATTTACTGCGAAGTTCAAGCGCACGTGATGACACACAGAATTGCCAACAACAGAACAATTTTTTTTTTTAGCATAATTGTGAACAGAATAATATTATATCTTTAATTACTATACTAATAATAGTGTTACAATGATTAAAAAATTTTTAAATTATTATTTTATTTCTACTTAACTATAATCATTTACTATGGATGATTTTATGATGTACTTATTATTTGAAATATTGCCAGCACTGTGGAAAAGTGAAAGTATGTCCGTTACTGGTTTACTTCTATGTCACTGACCAAGCGTAGTTGCGCGATCCTACATATGTACAGTTATAGTTTTAATCTGGTGTTACAGTGTTTTTTTTGATTTGGCTTTTCACAATTGCCATTTAAATAAATGTTGTTTGTGTGAATTTTTTTCTTTTTGTAAAATAACCTTGTTTCAGTAAAGAAATATGCCATGTTGGTTACTCAACTAACTTTCAATAGTAGGCCTAACCTTACTAATTACCAATATGTTTAAAGTGTTATATTTCATTTAATTGATTAGTGAACTTAATAATAATCATAACTTCTCAACATTCACGAACACGTTTGAATATCTTTTCTTACCAAATTGAATATGTATTCTTACTCAAAATAATATGTACATGATAATATACAATTAAAAAGCTAAAGTAGGTTACATATTATATATTACTTCGAGTAAGAATAATAAACAGTATTAGTACATTTGATAATAAACGGTATTAAAATATGTTCGTGAATTTATAAAAATTATGATTACTATAAGTTCACTAATAAATTGAAAAGAAATATAATACTTTGAACATGTTGGTAATTAGTAGGGTTACCATTGAAAGTTAGTAAGGTAACTGTTGGGAGTAAGTTGGGCCAACAATTTCTTTGTTGTTTTTGGTGATGTTTAATTGTTGGCCCTATGTTGGGATTTGGTTCGTTATTAATTTGTAGGCATTTGTGCCAATTTTAACCATTGCCCAACCGTGTGTAAAAACAAAATACCAACAATGGGCCAACAGAAAATGTGTGGATCACACCTCCACAACTTGTTCATTGTCCACAAGATACAGCAAATCCTCAGGAGTAACACTAAGACTTTTGCCGTGAAAAACCACTTTACCATTACACAACATTTTATATTTCTTAATTGTTTTTAGACATTTTCCACATGAGTGTGACATTATAACATGTACAGACTTATGTAACAATTAATAACATGTAACAATTATTCACCCCTTTCATTAATAGCTAATTAAACTATTAAAGAAACAAATTAAAACAAAATGAATGCAGAAAAATACACTAAATATGAAGCATAAATAAAATTTTAACCAGTTTAGGCAAACAACTTGGTTTTGATAAACAACATATATCTATTAAACTGAAATCACTCGGTGCAGCAGCTTGATCTCTGTCCATCTCATATTAAACGCTTTTTTGACTCTTACTAAACACTCATTTGAAACACGTTTTCTTCATTTTCTCAGGAATTATGTTTTTGGTACTTGCCCAGTTTTCATTTCCACTACATATTTATTTTCAGAAAATATTACATATTTTATACTATTTTCCTACGAACTCCTATTTTGATCAATGCATTTTTGCAGACACTGCACCAGTTTTTGTATTATGTTGTCAAACCAGCTCACTGCCATTCATCATTCAGATACCATGTCACCTCTTTCATTTCATTATATCTCAGATGGAAACTTAAAAGTGTACCAAGAATTTTGGTACACTTCTTACCAAATTCAAATTAAAGTAAAATTAAAGTACAGGGTTTATATTTTTATTTAGTCCTATATTTTATTTTATTTGAAATTGCTACAACCTGAGTTATGAAATTCCACCTACTTATGTAATTAAATTGAGATCTATCATTTCAAGTAGTTTCTAGTAAAATAGACAGACACACACAGTTGGATAGATATCAAAATCAACCCTGCAGGGGGTGCAGACTCAATAATGCAACTGTACCTATTGAGAGGATTTAGACGTCCCTCGTGGTACCCGAATCTAACACACACTTACACTTATGACTTTAACACTTTACACTCACACTTACATTTAGGGAGGCGATAATAGCCTCAATGTGCTTTTCGCCTTAAAATAAATATTTTTAAAAAAATCAAAATCAGACTACTTTTATTGTCTTAAGACCTTAAAATATAAATCCTTTTACCTTTTCACATCCAATAGAGTTTTGTTATGACTATTTACTTTCTTTGTACTTCTTACAACAGTAAGTAAAAAATTGATAAATTTTAAGACATAAGCAATTTATATGGGATGTAACCAAAGACTATCATTTCATATGATACAGAAGATCATTTCATATGATTTTAAGTTATATGATTTTGTGACATTGAAAAAATATGGAATGAAGGAACATAATAATATGGAAAAAATATTATTAAACAATGCATGCAAATAGTAAAATGAAGAAAATAATCAAAAGTGTATATTATAATAATTTTATTACTTTGTACATTTGTGTTTTAACATTACTTTATAAAATTGTGAATCGATTTAATGAAGCTTCTTTTCATACAATATAAAAGTTAACTAGATGTTTTCATTTTATGACCAGTGCATAATCTCTGGTAGATTAAAGGCAATTTTTTATTCTAAAATTAAAAAAATTATATTAAAAAAAGTTAAAAATAATGATGTGGATAAATATTTGCAGTAAAATTAATAATAAAAACTATTTAAATGAACTTAATACAATATAAACAATAACAGTTCTCTTGTACATACTTCTTAAATGGAATAATACCCGCCCACACAATAAAATAGATGTATTTTAATTACCATGCAAAATAAAAATAACGGTCTCATTTTATTCATTTAGAACGCAGGTACGAACAAGCATCTCAGATACACGATAAGGATCACAGTTTGAGGATGGCCTACGATCTTCTAGATAGCCTTTCTTGTCTTCAGCAACTCCTCTAGGGATACGAATACTGGCTCCACGGTTAGCAACACCTGCAATTTTAAATATCTAATTAATCTAAATGTTAGTTCTTATACTGTATTTCTATTCAGACTAAATATACTAAACTTATTTATTCTAGTCAGGTTTCGCTTAACGAAGTGTTCACAATCTCTGACTGGCAGCCAAAAAACTATGATCTGATCCTCAGGGATCAATCTATTATCAGGCCATGAAAGCCTTTATGTATCAGCTTTAAAAAACAATAATAAATGTGCTGGTCAGTAATGTCTGCAAAAGTAAAAATTATATATTTAATGCTTGTTGAAATTGTATAACACAAAATATAAATACAGTTAGCACACTGTAAAATAACTTTGATTAGTTTATATTTCCTATTAGTTAAGTTTGATATTTGTAATGCTAAAGGAGAATGCTGGCTTCTTTTGATTGAAAACCTTCTCTATCATACAAAAAAGAATTGATGCTTCATACCTATAAACATTCATAAAATGTAAAATAGCTCCTCTACAAAGACCACATAAAATAGGACAGATATGCAAGTTATTTAAATACAACAGTATTAAAATGTATATTTTGCATTATAGCTAATGCCGTAATAATAATTTTATTATCAAAATAATATTTTATTATTATTATTGTATTTTAAATTATTGCTAATATTGACAATATATACCATAATATTATCATAAAATAACCACTGACTTCACTGTTAATTCTAAATTTAAATTGAATAATTTAGCCTGTCACATGTTTCTGTGGTGACATATAACTTCATTACTTAAAATTAAACGCTATCTAATTCTGTGACACCCTGAGAATAGACTAGTGATATCATTGGCAAGTTTCATGAAGTTACTGACATATGTTTAACCTGTAAAGTTTTTTATGTTTGTTTATGTTTTTATGTATGTTTAACCTGAAACTATGTTTGTATTGTTACAATAATGTCAAACTATATTGTCCTTAAATCTTCCAAATATATTGACATTCAAGTACTTCCAAGATCATATAATTTGCAATCAATTGTACTGTATGCTGAAATAACTTTTCTGTCAGTGGTTGCTGTTTAAAAATTAGAAGTGGTTTTTAAAAAAATTACCAGCTGAGAAGTCATGAATAGAGGAGGTTTCGTGTCTGCCAGTCAGTCTCCTCTCATTGTCCTTTCCTCCTTTGGGATCGTATTCTTGAATGTGACGAATGTGTTGTTTGGAAAGTTTGTCAATGGCCTTTTCAATTTCTCTGCAATTAAAAATTAAATATTTAAGTTTTTAGCAGTTTATGAACAGTGATTTTCAAGTTAAAAATGAACTGTCAAGTAGAGTTATAAACGATAACATCATAAAAGAGATATTGTATTTTTTTAAAATCCTATCTAAATAAAAAGGATGTAAGCTTTTTTAAGAATGAAAATAATTGTTAACACAATAAAATAAAGTTAAAAGAGTTTTGAAAATCTTGGAAGCTGAAAGAATTTTCAAGAGGTACATTTCAGCAATACAGAAAAATATCACCCCTTGTCATCTTATTAACACCAACTTGATGAAACAAAATTATTATCATGGAATGGTAGCTTTACAGTGGCACTGAGAGCACACTATACTATAATTTACTTTATACTAACATTATTCCATTTTCAGCTCTCATTTTTTCTGTTGAAAAGTTGCAATGTGCTCCAGCACCATTCCAGTCTCCTTCCATTGGTTTAGGATCTAATGTAACAACAATTCCAAACTCTTCAGCAACACGGTGGAGAATATATCTGGCTACCCACAGTTCATCCCCAACACATATTCCTTCACATGGTCCTACTTGGAATTCCCACTGTAAAATAGAAATAAAATTATCTTCAGAAACAATTACTCGTAAACAATATGACCAAATATTATAAAATTTTGTGAAAATGATCTTTATAGCAACCCAAACCCAGGACATATAAAGACGATACCAAAAAAATATTTAGGGGTAATTAAGGGCGATTTTTTATTTTTGTGATGTATGGTATCATTTAAAACTAGAAGTAGTACTGATTCTGAAAATATATAGTTTGGGCACCTAAGTTTATATAGCCTACTCCAAAAAAATAAAATTTTCATATCCTCTTCTAATTAAGACATGTTATGTGAGAAAAATCTTTGAAAATTTATTAACATAGATTTTATTTAAAAACATGGGTTTTCAGGTTTTTTCAATCTATTGCATATTTTTGGATTTACAGACCTCAACAAAAAACATGTTTTAAAAAATTTACCAACAAATTAGAAGTGTTTTATGCAGTTTTACTTCTTCCAGTGTGGGCAAATATAATTAGAATGAGATTAATAATTTTTTATATTTGTGCGACAAATATATTTTAAAAGAAGCACTTTAATCGACGTCCATGTGGTGTGTTCCGAGTGACATCTATGGTCTAGACAGCTTCATGGCAGTGCAGATGACACAGAGGTCAGCTTTATAAGTCTTAAAAACAAGGTGCTTAGAGACCCTCAGTAAGTGCTTCAAAAGCATGTTCTTGATCATTTTATTTATTATTTTAAATTAAATAAAACACATGTTTTTTACAAAAATTATAAACATTAATTTGGATTTTCTTCAATTTTATTATAGAGAACAGTTTTATAATTTCATAGCAAATAAGGTTATTTCATTTATATATTAAATCATAAATTTGGGGATGAGTTTGTCACAACTTTTTAAATTAATTCAGTTAATAGTTTATAGTTTTACATACCACTGTAATTAAATTCATGGAATTAGTATAAGCTACTTCATTTTACAATTACATTTTATATTATAATACAATACTTTTATAATATATTAAATCATCAATTATATTGACAGATCAAATATAATTAAGGATAATAATTCAATTTAAAAATTAGCCTTACTTCTTATACAACATAACAACAGCAATAGTTATATACACTATCCTAAATCAAAAAATCAAAAATAATAGCCTAGAAAAATCAAAAATAATTGTACCTGTGAAGGCATGACTTCAGCATTTACTCCAGAGATTTGGATTCCTGCATACATGCATGCTTTGTAATGTGCTTCTGGTATATCTCTTGCATACACTTTGTTAGCACCAACACCACAATAGTATGGGCCCTATATTTATACAAAATCCTTATTTAATAATATAACAAAACAGTAAACTATACTATGTATTTAATTATAAGTATACTCAACTGTAAATGTTAACAATGATTAAAATTTGAGTAAATATTTGTGCAACATTCAATATTGTATTACGTACACTAATGTTATACTAGCTTCATTAATATATTATGTAGGCTAAGGCTGAATGGCCACCAAATGTGGAGCAGAGTTGCACTGAGCGGAGCAGACTACTCATTCAAAACCAAACTATTGTGTTTAATTTAAGTGTGGCCATTGAAAGTGTAATACAGCTGAGTGAAGTCAAGTGGCGTTGCATGGCTCCACTTCTTTTTCAGTGGTTACACTTACATTAAAAACAATATGTTTGGTTTTGAATGTGAAGTCCACTCCACTCAGTGCAACTCCACCCGGCCTAAGGAACTTTGTGGCTAACATGAACAAATAATACCCAAGTGAGGTTTTTTGTATAACCTAAAAAATATATTTATTGTGAATAAATAACAGATAGAAATAGAATGTCTACTTTGTTTTTTTCCATAATGTACTGATTACATTGGAATGTATAGGCAACATATTCATATCAACTCATTGTCCTTTGACTCAAGATAAACACAAAATATTGGTAAATAAAAGAAAAGCTAAAAATCAAATATTCTACAAATTAATATTATACATGCTTACAAATCTTTGTCTTAAAAAAGTAAGTGGCTATGGGCACTATAAGCAAATATGTAATTATTTCAAATATACCAATAAAACTAAACAACACTGAATAAACTTATTTTCAAAGTTTATATTTTCTCCTTTATTTTTAACACAGTTTTTCTACTCTTTTGCATTTTAATAATAATTACTCATACATAACAATTGTGCAATAATTGTATGCACCATTAAAACTTTCCTTAGAAATGAATTTGATCTACCCGAATGTTGGTATTTTTGGGGTATAGAAAATCTATTGGAGTAAATCCCACCTTTATGAAAAAAAACAGGCTATGCAAAAAATTTAAAATCAAATTTACATACAAAATATATTGAGGGCTTCATCATTTATTTTTGCTTGGTCTAATGAATAAGCCACGCTATGCTTGCTACGCAATTCCCTTTCAGCAAATAAGGCTCTTTTGGCTTATAAATTACTTTTTAAAACCAATACTTTTATTATATTAATTTCTCTGATTGTATTAATTAATTCATTAACCTGTGGTCCTGGATAACCATTCTTTGGCCATCCATAAGGCCGTCCTTCCATGTCCAGTAATGTGTATTCTTGTTCAATTCCAAACCATGGTTTCTCAGCAGCAGCTTTTTTCATTGCATCTAGACATGTCACCCTATGGTTAGTTTCTGTAACAAAAAGCCGCAATCATTTTATTTCTCTGGATAAAAATGAAAGCCCTTTGATCATTCACTTACTTCCCAAATAAGTGGAAGGCTGAAATTTTGTATAATTATTACCTAGAAGTTAGTTATAAATAGGAACCAAATTTGGCAATTAAATGAATGTACCTTAAATGAATATACACAAAAAAAGATCTTAAACTTAATTTAAGAATTGCAAAAAGGATTGTACTCTTTTAAATTCCATATTTTGTAACTTCAAATATGTAGAAAGCTAAAGTGTAGTAAAGGGTTAGAAAAAAAAACGCAAATAAAATAAGACAGTTTTGTAAAATTGGAGGATTGAAAAACCAAATATAAAATCATTAGTAATTTTTTTAATACAAAATTTTAGACCTTCGTCTCTAAGGGAAGTGGAGAGTTTACAACAAAAACCACTACATTTTACATAAAATAAAATCCACTACATTTTACATTTACAATAAAAATCCATTGTGTTGATGAATTCAGTCAAAAAATATCTGTTGTAAAAACATTGTTTTCTTAAAAATAAAATAATTAACAATAATTAAATAATAAATACATGATAAAAACAATAGTTCCTATTGTTTATGAATAAACAAATATGCTATTTGTTTACATATGTATGGTTTGGTTATTTATAAAATACTGTCCATACCTGTTGGTTCTTTGTTGTATTTGTATGTGTCACAAAGAACAAGTTTATTGTTTCCACGTCTAAAAGGATCTCGGAACATTGCGACTGGAAATAAATAGGTGTCTGAATTTTTACCCTCTGACTGATATGTCGAACTTCCATCATAATTCCAAATTGGTAAATCTGAAAAAAAATCATTACTCTGTTATTATGACTGCAACTTTTGGATTACATGTAAGAAAATTTCAGTTTTTAGGGTTCATGAAAACACCAAAAAAGTTTTCATTCACAACAATATCCGTCTGTCTGCCACCTATACAAGTCTAGTGTTAAATTTTATGATTGAAAACTAACAAACTTGAAAAGTTTTCTTCTTTAACAAAGCTATCAGATCTTTATTTAATAATCAGCTGGTCAAGTTAATGAATGATTTGTTTCAACATCCATACTTTATGCTAGCTAGACTAATGAGAACAAGGGATCAGTGTTAATCAGAGAGCTTAAACTGTAGTCTTGAGCATACAATCTTGAGGTCCTGCGATGAGAGTGCCTTAACACCAATGACACGCCAATCATTGATTAAAATCATTAAACAAGAAACAATTAATGAATTGTTTCATAATTTACGATAATACTGCCATTGCTTACAAGCTCTATAGGACAGACTATATGGTTTTATATCCCCTAAGGCAGTGAAAATATATACATAATAACATTCCTTATATTATATTGCCTTTAAATCATAAAATAATACAGTACTGTCATTGTAAACAGTAATGTCATGAATTAATTCATTAAAGCTGATATTAATTGTACAAATTTTACACCAAAAAATGCTGCAAAGATGAATCTGAAACACTAATGTGGACATATTACTCTAGTCTGGCCCATGAAAGAAAACACCTAAGTTTAGGACGTTATAACGTTCCAGTCGGTTATTTTACAGAAATTTCAAATACACCAAATTAAAGCGTGTTCTTTTGTTTATAAATCTATTTTAATTCTGCTAATGTATTTTCAAATGTCAATTTTATATTTCGATAAATTTACAGAAAACACGATTTTTACTCAGTTTTTCTATTATTAGCTACTTCGAAGGTTCATAACATTATCAACTTTTATTCCACTACAATGCTGTTCGTGTATCGTACAGCCATTTCTTATTGTTTCTGCCAAATCTGACAACCAAAAATTCAAATTATGGTAAATTTTTATTTAAAAAAATGTTCATGTTGTTCACCATAATGTTTTTATAATAGTGAGAAAGTGAAAAATATACAAATTCATAAGAAATAAACGAAATTTAATTACAATCTCAATTAAAATGCAAAATGTGCAGACAAACTGATTATAAAAACTTAAATTTTCTCAGTTAATTATTATTGACAATGAAACCGTTTAGTAAATTGTATTGGCTTAAATAAAGTAATATTTAAAGCTATTTTGAAACTTAGTGAAGATAAACTAATTAATTTCAGTAAGACGATAATCATGTTTTAACTCAATTTTCAACAATGACAACTAGGCATAACAAAATATATTTCGTTTTGGACAAAAAGCGATAAAAAAAATTTAAAAGAAGTATATTTGTATTATTTAAAATGCTATTTGGGTGAATGGTTATATCAATAGGCCTAAGCCTGTGTTGTTTGGTAATAAATCACAATTATTATTATTAAATCCCAAAACACCCAGCCGTA
Source organism: Callitettix versicolor (assembly GCA_022606455.1). NCBI lineage: Eukaryota > Metazoa > Arthropoda > Insecta > Hemiptera > Cercopidae > Callitettix > Callitettix versicolor. The sequence goes on from CM040183.1 coordinate 48,764,040, forward strand.
ATCAGCTTGAAGAGGTCCTTTACACAAAGCCAATAAATGCGCGAGTACTCATTAGTCGACGTTATCATAACTCATACAGAAACCTGTGACGTCAAGCCTGAAATTTATTAACTTTAACAGTTTTACTTGATGATTTTTAGCAAATTTCCATCGGTCATCATAGTACCATGAAATGAACACTGATCACAAACCCCAGAACATCGTGTAAAATGTAAATGGGTTAACACTCCAGCGTTTCGCAATTTCCGTTCGATTGGATTCAAATTTGATGCAAAAATTCAGCCAATTTTTGATAAAGAGAAAATAAATGGAAATACGTTTGTCCTTTTTAAAACGGCGGTCATCCGAAATCTTGAGAAATTCATAATACTGTCTTTTGCCTTACAATTTTTGAAAAATTGAATTTCATTATTGTAATTAGCGTTCAAATTGACGTAGTTAGCATTAAAATTTATTGCTGATTACAATAACGAAATAAAAATTAAAAAAAAAAACAGTAAAATAAAAAAGTTACAATGTTAAGCAGTTATTTTTAAAATCAATTTTTATGCCAACTTTTATTTTATTTAATTTTGCTGGTATTTGGGAAATACTCAGCCAGACAAATGCATGTCACAATTATATAGAACGCGTTTGTATGTTGGCTTTAAAAATACGTATATAGATATACATTTACAGTTTTATTTTAAAGGTTACCGTAGTTTTTTTGTTCACAGTCTGTTGATTAAAATTTGTATCCATTAAACCATTTTACTGAAATGGTGTGGCCAAAATACGGAATAAATTAGTAATGTTTGGGTTAAGGAGAATCCAGTAGACCCATATTAATACGATATACCTCTGGAAAAATCACACTTGGACCGAGCTAGGCAAAACCACATTGTAATTCAAATACTTTCTTCGTGTCCTGTGTTTTTCTTTAGTAAACAAATACAGTAAAGCAATTTACCGTTTGCAATTTTGTGCACACCAAATTTTTAATCTACTGTAAAAACTTTTAATGCTACTTTGTACACTTCCTAAGTACAACTTAAACTTTTACAAGTAAACTTACAATGAGACCTAAATAATTGCAATAAAATAACATTGTGGTAGGTTAATGTTATTTTATTATTTTTAATAAATATAGCGCCACTAACGAAAGCACCTACTTAACATAATTATTTTTTATTAACTCAGTAAAGGTGAAGCTATTAAAACAAAACACAAATTAACAGTCAGACGTAGTCAATGACTGGCTTGACCTAATCGTAATGGAGGTGCTCATAGAATAAGAATCACCTGATTAAAACGTATAAGGACGATCTGAAACAAAAACCAGACTCACAAGAGTTCCACGATGGTATTCGGTAACATTTTTTTTATCGACTTCAGTCCATGTTGAATTATTAAAGAAACGCCACTCCTTGTTCGCGAATAGAAATGCACTTAACTTACTTAGGCTTATTTTTCATTGACTACCGAAATCCACTGTATTTGCTAGGCATCAGACTGCGTATGTGTTGATGCGCTATTCAACTTTAAAAAATGTAATAGCCTAATAACAAAACAAATACTTCTAAGCACAGAATGCTTATTTAAATCAGTTAAATTGAAACATGTAAAATAAATTTAGTCTCACCACGATGAGTATTGCAATGGAAATAAGTTAATGATGTATTTTTAAGATCTATAAATATTCCTTCTAGGCTGGACTCGGGCAATTAAACCTCTGCTAAGATTTAAGTGGGCGCCAGAGTTACGTTATCGACCGAATGAGGTTACGGAAAAAATCCCAATAAACTTACCTTTAACTTCCTTAGGTACAAAGTTTAAAGTCCTTGTCTTAGCTCTTAGGTTTTCGCCCGTGCCGTCAATCCATATGTATTCAGCTTGTACTTGACTCTCTGGTTGGGGAAGAGATAAAAATCTGTCCAACACAGTCTTGTTTATTTTCGCGTTGGGCGAATTCTCCAGCAGCGACATTCCGGTGCTGTCTGTAAAAAATTTTACTTTTACTTTTACTTCACGTTGTATAAAGAAAGTACAATAGTCTAGCAATATATCCTATAAAACCTTGAGGTTCTGGTAAAACTAACCAATCTCAGGTTTCCCGAGGTCACCTGACACATCTGCAGAGATTAATTTTATTGACTGATTTTGCTGACATTGGTCATATAAATCTTGTTTTCCTACATTTAGGGATCATTTTGTAACTATAAAAAATCAGATTTCTAAAAATCGACTTACAATTCTAATCAAATATTGCTCAAATGTAGTTTATAGATATATTAAAAAAAAACGAATAAGTAATATTTGGTTCGGAAGCTTTTGAACAAAAACTAAAAAATCAGCCTAATTTTTGAAAATTGGTTCACCAGTGCCCATGTTTTGAACACACCTGAAGGTGCTTAATAACTGTATGGATTTTTTTTTAATTAGGCTGGTTTGCAAGTTTCTATTGTCGATAGCTTCCGAACAGGATATTGTAGGGGAATAATTGAATCTGAGAAAGTTTTTACAATGTTCTACACTACTTATTATTGCACATAATGTATTAGTTATAAGTAGGCCCTACTTTTAAAACAATTTGGAAAAATAATTACAACACGCATATAGCTTGCTGAAGTGAATTACAAGAAATTAAAGCAAATATTGTCCCACGAAAATCCCACGAAAATTATTGTCCGCAAATATTGAGAAATTCGAAAAATGTCACGATTTTTTCGGATTCATTTTATTTTAATTGTACTGAAATTTAATCCGTAAAATATTAATTTTTTAACGACATTCTATATGCTACTTGAATTAATAAGGATGAAGGAAAGGGTAAAGCTACTGTAGTATCTGGTTTGGAACTCACGGCCTCTTAAAAAGACGTTATAGATTGACCGCATCGACAAAAGAGCCATGAATATTAATTTAAAAATCTGTTTATCTAATATAATCAACATTACAATCTGCATAAATATTAATTTACCTGTGGAACAACATGTTTAAGCTATTATCAAAATATATACTGTAGCACATTCGTATCAAGTCGGACTAAAACTGTGAAAGCTTAAGTGTTGTATGTTATCTTATTAAAAACCACTGTAGACGTACGGTAACATTCTAGGTCATAGGGTTTATGATCCCGTGTTTTACCAGAATCGATCATTCATTTTCGCTATTAAATAGACAAAAAGTCGATAAAAGTTTTTTTATAAACGGGAATGTGTTTTCACCAGCCATCATCAGATAAATTAGGCTACAATCGTGACTCTGTGTGTCGCGCTAACAATAACACAAGTTCACTTTGCACAAAATGTGTCACTTTGTACTCATCAAGTACAGTAAATAATATTCCAATAAATCACTCAATTACAAATATTTCGAACACGAGTTATTTTTTATTTGTAATACAGTGCTTAAAGTTAATTTTTTTATATTAGTGTATTTACTCTGTGCCAATTAGCTAATGAAGATAGAAGATTGACATACACATAAAAAGCGAACATTAGAAACTAGATTCGAACCTGCTTACAACCTTACGAACTGAGTCACGAGCGTGGCTTGCACGTAATAAGCAATTCGTATGTTTTCTTTTTCGTAACAAATGACCAATATGAAAATATTTCGCAGACCATAAGCCGAAAAATTTACTTTTTTGAAACCTTACACGGAGATATCTCGGAACAGAGCAGTAGAAACCTGAAATTTGCTTTACAAAATCGTAGCTCAAAGGGTGTTAAACATATATTTTTGTCCCATAATTCTTACTCGAGGTCTCAAAATAGGGACTTATTGAAAAAAAAAAACAAATATAGAAATATGCCAACGACTATTAACACCTAATAAAGCGAAATTCAGTGTAGCTACGGGTAGATCATACCTTAAAAGGATGCTCGAATATATTTTTGTCCCAACATTTTGATTATTTCTTTGACCATAAAAAATAAATAGCTAAAATTTGTTATGCAGAAACGATTTAGCTCAAAACGATGCTCTTATATATATATATATATATATATATATATATATATATATATATATATATATATATATATATATATACAGGCGATGATAACCTGAACGGTTTTTCGCCGGAAAAAAAAATATATATATATACACTCCCAAATTTAGAGTAAAATGGAACTATTTTGAAAAAACCGCAGTACGAAAATATCTATAAGAGCTAGAAATCTGAAATTTGATAAATCGCAGATCAAAAGGATGCACACATACTTTTTTCCCTTTATTTCGGTTATGAACCCAATATAATACGCCTATTTTAAAAGGATTTACATGATATCCCGGCGACCTTTCAAGATATAGGAAGACAAGATATAAGAAGATGAATTTTGCTATTAAGCTGTAATTTGATATCCAGGTAAATGGTGCAGGAATATTTTGTCCCTTTTAATTAGGGATGCAGAAGAACACATTACGCGGTAATATCTTGGTAACCGTTACTACAGCAAACTGAACTTTGGAATGCAGGAAGATCCGTGTAACCGTAATTCTACAGGTTACACAAATTTCAACTAGGGAACCCAAAATTAAGGTACTGATTTTTCAACAAGCATTACCCAAGTAGCATTATAAAATTGTATTATTCCCGACAGAAAATAAGCTTTAAAATCAATTATATGTAAAAAATGTGTGCTCAAAGTTCTTCTTAAACACAACAGTACCAATAATAAGGACTGACGATGACACGATATCAAAAACCTCCCAAGCGATCAATATAAAACTTGCACACGAGGATAACTATCGAACACTTGGCCCTGCTGAAGGCAGTAGTTTAAAAATAACCAGATGTTTACCACTGGGTCGAACGTGTTGGAGAAGTTGGTCTATGTCACGGATAGAATTATTTTAACTGTCAACCCAAATAGACATGCGCGCATTTAATAAACTTTACGATCATTCAAATTTTATTGAATAAACACACTTAATGCACGCAGCATACCGAAACAGAATAAGTTTTTCTTTTTGCCTTTAAAGCGTAGGCCTATTCTATTTTCGTTTTACTAAGATTTTTTAAACTTTTTCAATTCCATGCAGACTGGTTTGAATAAAACAACAAATGATTAAATCATATTTGATTAGAACATTTTTAATTAAATTTAAGAAATATTATCTCACAGATTGGCGCCTTGTATTTAAATGTGTATGTATTTTAGCATTCCTGTGATAGCAATTTTAGTCAGTTTCATTCAAATGGCATAAAAATTGACATGAGTACAAAATTTGCAATAAAGTTGGTCCAGTAACATTTTTCTTAAATATTACGTTTACCGGTTAAATTGGCGGGAAATGTTACGAGCGCTGTCGTGGAGCGCTCTGAATATTAATTTAGAACAGAATGCGAGTTCTACTATTTTTTGAACTGCTAGTTATTTATTATATAATAACACGTTAACTTTTTGTTATATGATAAGTGAGTGATGTCACTATTTAGATGTCACTCACTCTGATATAACAGAGAGTTTTAGAAAAACTAAAACAATTTACAAAAGCTTCCACTTTTCCAGCTTCGCTATAAGCTGCTTCGTGCCGCGATTAAATTTGTTTGCTACTGGTGGTTTCCTGTTGGTGGCTGATGTATTTGCTATTGGTGGCTTCTTGCTGCTGACTGATATATTTGTCATTGGTGGCTTCCTGCTTGTGACTGATATATTTACTATTGGTGGTTTCTTGCTACTGACTGACATATTTGCCATTGGTGGCTTTCTGCTGCTGACTAATATATTTACTATTTATTGGTGGCTTCCAGGTGCTGACTGATATATTTACTATTGGTGGTTTCTTGCTACTGACTGACATATTTGCCATTGGTGGCTTTCTGCTGCTGACTAATATATTTACTATTTATTGGTGGCTTCCAGGTGCTGACTGATATATTTACTATTGGTGACTTCCTGCTGCTTACTGATATATTTACTATTGGTGGTTTCCTGCTACTGACTGACATATTTTCCATTGGTGGCTTCCTGCTGCTTACTGATATATTTACTATTGGTGGTTTCCTGCTACTGACTGATATATTTGCCATTGTGGCTTCCTGCTGCTAACTGATATATTTACTACTGGTGGCTTCCTGCTAGTGACTGATATATTTACTAATGGTGGCTTCCTGCTGGTTACTGATATATTTACTATTTGTGGTTTCCTGCTACTGACTGATATATTTGCCATTGTGGCTTCCTGCTGCTAACTGATATATTTACTACTGGTGGCTTCCTGCTAGTGACTGATATATTTACTATTGGTGACTTCCTGCTGCTTACTGATATATTTACTATTGGTGGTTTCCTGCTACTGACTGATATATTTGCCATTGTGGCTTCCTGCTGCTAACTGATATATTTACTAGTGGTGGCTTCCTGCTAGTGACTGATATATTTGCCATTGTGGCTTCCTGCTGCTAACTGATATATTTACTACTGGTGGCTTCCTGCTAGTGACTGATATATTTACTAATGGTGGCTTCCTGCTGGTTACTGATATATTTACTATTGGTGGTTTCCTGCTACTGACTGATATATTTGCCATTGTGGCTTCCTGCTGCTAACTGATATATTTACTACTGGTGGCTTCCTGCTAGTGACTGATATATTTACTAATGGTGGCTTCCTGCTGGTTACTGATATATTTACTATTTGTGGTTTCCTGCTACTGACTGATATATTTGCCATTGTGGCTTCCTGCTGCTAACTGATATATTTACTAGTGGTGGCTTCCTGCTAGTGACTGATATATTTACTACTGGTGACTTCCTGCTGCTTACTGATATATTTACTATTGGTGGTTTCCTGCTACTGACTGATATATTTGCCATTGTGGCTTCCTGCTGCTAACTGATATATTTACTACTGGTGGCTTCCTGCTAGTGACTGATATATTTACTAATGGTGGCTTCCTGCTGGTTACTGATATATTTACTATTTGTGGTTTCCTGCTACTGACTGATATATTTGCCATTGTGGCTTCCTGCTGCTAACTGATATATTTACTACTGGTGGCTTCCTGCTAGTGACTGATATATTTACTATTGGTGACTTCCTGCTGCTTACTGATATATTTACTATTGGTGGTTTCCTGCTACTGACTGATATATTTGCCATTGTGGCTTCCTGCTGCTAACTGATATATTTACTAGTGGTGGCTTCCTGCTAGTGACTGATATATTTACTACTGGTGGCTTCCTGCTGGTTACTGATATATTTACTATTTGTGGTTTCCTGCTACTGACTGACATATTTTCCATTGGTGGCTTCCTGCTGTTAACTGATATATTTGCTATTGGTGGCTTCCTGCTGCTGACTGCTATATTTGCTACTGGTGGCTGATATATTTGCTACGGTGGCTTTCTAACCACAATTTTGACGATTTATCAATACGTGTTCTACATAGCTTTAAATTAGAGAAACGTGCAGTTTGCTTTCCATTTTTGTGTACAGGCCTACTTCAAGTAGTATCAGTGCTACAATTATAAAAATAGTTTTTTATTTCCTATAATTAGCAAACAACATTTTAATTGCGTGTTTTTCGCAATCCAATAGGCTAAGACAGCCTGTTCTAGTTAATTTTCTTGCCTATAATCAAACTGCATCACGCACGCCGGCACGCACTCGCATCGATCTGAGCAGTGTTGCCACTACAAGACTAAAACATTTAAAAATAACTTAAATTCAAGATAATATTGTACGTAGGCTTTTATCTATTCGGGACAATGTTAAGAAATAAGTTGTTTTCTTCTCTGAGGTCGTCGAACTAATCGATTGGTTGATTTTGTTGCTTAAAATGTGATTGAACTGAAATACTTTTACAACGTTTCGATCTGATCACTTAACAAATTGCTAGGCTTTTAATTTTTTTTCCACTAACCATTTTAAGCGCTAGATAGGCATTACAAACAGAATGACAGGATATTTGGTGTATATCTACGAATTCTGTACTAAATAAATATTGTAAAAACAATGCACAAACTTTATCACGTTCAATTATCTCTTCCCCAAACCGATTTGGAAGCTAATGACAAAAAACCTAAAAAACTCTTTAATTTCTAAAAATCAGATTATGATCACATATGGAGTTTGTAACTCTATTCGGTGTACCAACTTTTTAAAAAATTATAAATTTAAGGTGTTTAGAGTAAATCGAAAAAACAACCCTGACAACGTTCAAAACATACGGATTTATTTTTAAAATCGGCTTTAACTATTAAAAACATTTCGCTCAAATGCAGCCAAACAAAACGTATGAGTCGTGAATACCCTGGTAAATTGAGCTAACTTATTATATTTTGCTTAAATTTAAATCCTACATAAAGATTTAGGTCTATATTTCGAGCCAATGTAACCATTTCAAATGAAAATTGTACGTTTTTATGAATAAGTCGAAACAACAACAGACACTGACTTACGATTGAGTATTCTGCAAAATAGATTTTTGAAAAAATCCTTTATTTAAAAGTTTTTAGCCGAAAGCATTTTTACTAAATTATAAAACCGTAACTTTGTTTCGTTTCAGTGGAAGACAGACATACAGACATACAGATATTTACGTCAAACCCATTTTTTTTCTTTTTTTTTAATTGTGAACCTGAACATTTTTGTATACATGCAAATTGTATGAATATTTAAAAGTTTCAGTTTGGATTTCCCAATTGTTTCTAGAAAATATCTAGATTGAATTTCCGTCAGATCTTATTACAAAATGTGTAAATTTACGTTAATAGTTACGTAACAAACTGAACATTTGGTAACATAATTCCTGCTCATTATGTGTGAACAGGTGGCAATTACACTGCGTATCATACGAGAAATTTTCTAACACAACCTGATTAGTTAAAAGTGATGGTTAAGTTCAGTGTTAAACACATTACTGCCCTGTGTTTGTCTCATCCAGCATTATTTTTCTTCTAATTAACATTGTCAAAGATTAAAAGTTAGTGATGAATTGATTTGGTTTCGATGAAATCTTCGAGCTGTCGAGGTGTCTACAAGTTTAATAGTAATACGAAACACAATAGTTTGAAACGAAAAGGGCAATTTAGAAATATATTTACTTAAATTTTTTTCTAATAAATGATGCTAAAATATTAAACAAACTTTCACACCTTCAAGTATTTAAAACAAAACCGAATCAGAAGCTATCGACTGTTAAAGCATATCAAAATCTGTAATCATCAGATATAAAAATTCATAAAATCAATGTATCAAATTTTAATAAATATAACGTTTACAAGAGTTTACAAGAGTATCGAAAAACTAAACAAACCCCGATGGAGGACAGGGTTCATTTTCCTTTTTGCAAGTTTACATTGAAATAGTAACTTTATTTCAATTAATTAACATTTGGAACACTGACTTTAGTTATAAATTTTCATAAGTTAACAAATTTTTAGAAACATATGATGAACTAGTTTTGAGAAAATATGCGAACTATTTTTTTGGTTTTCCATTTTTTGGTTTTCTTCTCGACAATTGTGAACACGATTTTTTTAATGAGATAAACACCTGCAGCCTTCGTTTTGTTTTTCTACTTTGATTTTGAGGATTAAATTTGAACACAATATGATAAAAAATTGACGATTTTTAAAAAAATTATGTTTTAGATAATTATTAAGGACTTTTTTACAAAAAAATATCTTGAAAAATATTTTTGTAAATTGTCCCGAGATGTGAGCATCATAGAAATCGGGTCATTTAGATCAGCGAAGTGAACAAATATAGACACAAAGATATCCGCTTAAAAAAATACTTATTTATTACGGGTAGGCCACCTGAAAATGGATGCTTTTATCAAAAGATCGAAATTGATTTTTTCATGATCTCCTTAGTTTTTATGTACTTCGTATAAAAACTAGTAGTGATGATAAATGAAATTACTCTGGTAATTACCATTGGACATATCTTGTAAATTTTTCAATATCATTTTATCATAATTTTTTACACAATTTCAGCATACCTCTGGTAATTATAACTATACGCTGTCAGATTACCCTAATAATGACCATTGGACATATCTTGAGTTTTTTAAATGTCAGTTTGTCATAGTTTTTTATGTCAAATCAGAAACAATGCTGAAATATACTTGACATTTTTATTTAACAATTTTTATATCGGCTCTTTTTATAGCCTATTTTATAACTAACAATACTTTCCAATTATAATTTGTGTTAAGACTGAAGATTAAAAAGGCATCAGACTAAATCAGACATCAGTATTAAGAAATAAAGAATAATAAACATATTTCGGTTTAATCATTAATTGATAAATATAACAAAATTCACAAAAAATGTATGTTTCCATTGTAAGGAATCAATTAATCCTTCGAGATAATCAAACATTTCACAAACCCATTCATACCCTCACTAGAATCAGTATTCGATAGATACTATTGTGTGTGTGTTTAAAAAAATGAAAAAGTACCAACTTTCCAATAGTATTCTACTTTCTGTTTTACAATAATTTTAATTTCTAATTAGATACGTACAAACTATGGAAGTTATGCTACTCACCGACCTTCAATGCGTAAACCACTATCGTAATTTGTTTACATTAATAATGCCAAGTAATAGGGCGTCAACACGTATCCACTTAGCATTGTCTAGGAAGCTAACCCAACATCGACCTGTCAGACTTTCTTATTGTTTCAGCAGATCGCTAATCTCGTTTCCAACCCTCACAATTCTTTTATAAAAAAAAGTTCCAGGAAAACTACTTATATTGTTGGTTAAGTGCCGTTTAAAATACCTACTGGAGAAACGAGAGTCGGTTTGAAAAACTAATTAAAGAGAGTTAGGTATTCGTAGGTTTTAGTTTTAAACAAGAACACAGTGAAGTAAAAGTTTTAAATCAGTCACAGTACACCACTACAAATAAGGTCTTGTGGCGCCACATACCAATGAGATCCTTGGATGGCTGCTTACTGGCGACCATGTGGTTAGCGAAAAGCTATTCCTAAGTCGTAGTTCATGCTTTCACAAAACGAATCACTAATCGTATCTGCTCACTATTTTGTCTACGTGCTGAGTCAAACCGTAACCCTACCAGGGGATCGAACCCGAGATCTACCGTTTATCATGAGAGATCGCAGGTCACTAGACTTCTGAAGGTTTCCCATTACTAGTGGTTAGGCAAAACACAAAGTTCAGTCAGCAGCTGTTTTTACAATCTTAAAACTTTTGTTTATTCAATACTTACAAGGTAACGGAAACTCTGTGGTAATCTTTAAATTAAAAGAAAATTAAAAACGAGTGTTGGTTTTGCATCCGCCTAACGCTCATATCTCTTGTCCTAGTTCTCATTGTTGTGAAATTTACACAATATTTGCAGTTGTTTAATTCACCAGTGTAGTAATGATCTCGTACAAATTTGACCTTAATCTGACAGAAGGTTAGGTTAGGTGATACAAACAAGTGTTACATTTGCGATTGTGAATAACTAGCGTAGAATTATTCGATTGTTATGAAATTTCCTAATGCAATTGTATTTGCAGATCATTAAGTATAAATATTGTTCCCATTTAAGGGTGGGGTCAACAAAAAAATAATTATTGATCCCCTCTCTATAAGAAAATTAAAAATTCGACTGTAATTGCAGATAAAGGAAGTAAAAGTCTTCATTTGAAAATATTCGAAGTTTTAGAATTAATAAGTGCGACATGAAAATGTGTGTATTTTTCAAAAGGAATTTCAATTTGTAATAATTTTTGCTTTATGTACCTTAGTTTAAGGTATTTTTGTTGATTTTGTGCTCAAATGATTACGGTCACGGGAAATAAGTTAGGAGTATACATTTGAGGTTAGACCGAGAGCTGCAGTTCCATGCGAAGCCACAATTTACTTTCCTTGTACAATTACAGTAATCACACACACATACACAACTGACGCAATAGTCTCGCGTTTGGTCGGCACGAATTTGAAATCAGTGTGCTTTTCACACAGACAGATGTTGTATTTCCCACCTGTCTGATGATTTACTTATTTCTGCTGCATTGTGTTGTATTCTAACGTAGAATATTACTAAAAATGTTAATTTAGAATGGACAACAAATGTTAATACTATGTAAATATTTGAATTGATCATTTATACAACTACAGGTGAATCTTAAACATTCTTAAAATTATAAAATATATGTTTCTTAGAATATTTATGGTGACAATAGGCCTAATAAAAAATATAATTTTACATATGGAATTTTTTTTTTATTTTGTTTTCTAAGACACTGCAAACGCACGATAATTTTAGCTATGTTTACATGATTATTCCTAAATCGTATAACTGATAAAAATCCCAAATATAGGATTATCAATAATTATTTAAGGAATAATTTTGATTACGTTATACATTTATGGCTACGATAACATTATTACGGGATGTTCATTGGAGAAAAAATTGTGTATTTGTATCTGCTTATAGTAAAGAGACAAAAATAAAATAAAAAGTAATCATAAAAAATAGCCATGAACATTGCACCAACGTTCACACATTTTGTTTATTAAAAAAAACAAATTTGCTGAAATTTTCGTCACATATGAAAATTTATAGCTTGTAAGTCATTGTAAGAAATTTAAAATTAAATAAACTTAAGTTTCTTGAGTAAATAAAAAAAACACTACAGCGATAAGGGTTTTTTAGATTTACTGAAGTAAAGTGAAGTCTTTTTATTTTAAATTTGATAGGTACTGATTTACGTTATAAATATTCTCATACGACCAAAATACCAGTTGTTTTTTTAAATCTGATGAACTGAAAAAATACAGACGCTATAATTTTTTTATCGATAACCCTCGATATGAACGTTTTTGTTATCACAGCTATCCATAAGTTTTGTTTTGTTTTTATTAAACGTTCAGATTGGAACAGAAATCGATTAAAATCAGCAAACCTACTTACAGAAAATACGTTTTTTAAGTAAATCTAAAGCATTTTTTGACAAATGTAGCCCATTTATGTAATTTAAATAAAGATTTTTCACGATAACAATACTTCTTGCATTCTATAAATAATGAAGAATTATTAAAAAATAATTAAAACACGTTTTATAAGAGAGCAGATAAATGAAAATCAAATCAACAATTTGATACTGTTGACTCATTTACTCTTCGATCGACGTACAGCTGAAGTAAAGTTTTACAGGCTGTACAAGTCTAATAATATATTTACTAGGCTACTCACGAATGCCTACACACGCTTGGTTCCTAGAGGCGCATTTTACACCGTTTTTCACCAAACTCGACGCCTGTGTCACACTGCGCATGAAGACAAACACAAACATTTCACTTTATATTTGAATAGAACTACTCACGTCTATGTGAACGGCCGCTCGGGCAACTGGGCTCTTTTTCACTACGGTTGCAAATAGACTCAATTGCAACCCACACGAATTCGACTGACACGTACAAAAACAAAGAATGAATATAAACACCTGCACTGACATTAAGCCTACTTTTTTTATTTCCTTTCACAACAGAGTTACCTATTAACGAGTGTGTCTAATTCAAGTGAGAAATTAATCATGAAGTTTAATTTTTAAGTTTTTTTCGCGTAGCCGTAACTTATTTGCCTTGGCAGTTACAATTCACGTGTTACGAACTTATATAAAATGTCTAGGACACATCTACACTTAAGTTGTAGTTTTATATTTTAAATTAAGCATTTGAGAACAAGATATAATCACTACTCCATTAATGTCATGTATTGTTCTTTATACACAATAGTTCGTATAAAAAATAGATAAATGAAAACAACTATTCTGCAGAGAACCTTCATAACATGTAAAGCTTTGTTAATAATACTATATATATTTGATAGGTACTATTGTGTGTGTGCGCCTATAGTGCCTATATTTATCAATTAATGATTAAACCGAAATATTTTTATTATTCTTTATTTCTTAATAATGATGTCTGATACCTTTTTAGTCTTCAGTTTTAACACAAATTATAATTGGAGAAGTATTGTTATTTATAAAAAAAAAATGCTATAAAAAGAGTTTTTATAAAAATTGTTAAATAAAAATGTCAATTATATATAACACCGATTAATAAATTTACTAATTTAATGGCTTTCAAATTTAAAAGAAACTTTTAATGCCCTTCAAGAGTTAGAAAAAAATATTGCAACTCCAACTCCATAAATTTTGAGTTTTGGAACGGTTTAGTAAATTCTTATTTTAATTTGCCTGTTTTAACTGTTAAGTTGTACTGTTCAATTTTAACGTCTTTATTTCATTTGATTTTTTATAACTTGTAATAATAATATTGTAATCTATTTGCGTTGTATTAATTTACAAACTGTGCATTATTTACCGATTAAAATATCAATTTTAAATTAAGTTTTACATGTTTTTACTAGAATTAATTACCGCGAAGCATAGATATTCCGTTAGTTTTAAATACAAATTATAGGCTATATATAGAACGATAATCTGTCCTGCAACATGAACTACTGTACTTATTTATTCATCGCATGAAATAATCACTTTTTAGCAATTGCAGTCTGTAAATTTTTCTTGTATAAAATATATTTAAATCACTAAAAATAAATTGAAACCACCTTGAACGGTCAGTTAACTGGCATCTGGTGACTTTATTGCAAAGTCGATAAAAAGGTGCGTAAAAATAGTTGACCTACTCTGTAGCATACATAAATAACGTTAAATAAAAAATACTTCAAAATATTTCAGCATATATAGCCCAGCGTATTAAAAATAAAGCAAATAAATGGTGCAACAATATGACCCGGACCTTCTCAAATTCAATTATTTCCTTTAAACAATCGGTTTTGAATCTACCGACAAATAAACAGGAAATTCAGCACAAATTTTTAAAATCTGTTCAACAGAATTTTTCTCAAATTTTAGACATATACAAAAAAATCAGAGTTAGAGACAGTGTACCAAATTTGAACTAAATTAGATTTGTGAGTAAATTGTAAAAAACAAAATAAACCCTGCGACGTTTAAATTTGTATATTTTGTTTTACGTTTTCTAACTGTAGGCATACACACACATATATATTTCTGAAATTTGATACTCAAGCTATAACCTACCTAGATCTTGAATATGTTCAAAATTTGAGTAAAATATGATTAACCGATTTTGAGGACTTGAGCCGTTTCAATTTTTTTTAATGGCTCTCTTACATTGAAACGTTTTAAACATTATAAACTACTTTTGAAAAACAATGTAAAAATCGTGAAATAAGATATGAAAAAATCAGATTTTTAACAGTTTTTATATAAAAAAGCTTAAAAACTTTTTAAGACACAGACATTTCCCGTAATCTGATGAACCGGCTATAGACTATGCCATATTTCATAAAAATCTGTCAAATCTGCTTGATTCATGAACAAATGGAAACCCAGTCAAAAAAAACAAAACAATTTAGACTAGACCTGGGGTCCTGAAAACGGAAAGGTCGGTCAAAATCTCAAGATCGATTTTTTCATGATCACCATACTTTCTTTAAATATAAGTTGCTTTTATGCTTAGGCTACAAAACATTTTGTAAATAACAATGCCTAGTTCAGATCTGTTATATCTGTAGTAAGTTAATAGATAAAAATATTTTCAACAGCATAATTACACAAAAAGTAAAAACATGTTTTCAAAAAATATTGTAATCTCAATTGTGCCCTTAAAATTAAAAAAAGATATTTTCATAAAGCCTAATTAATAATCAAGCCGGTTAACTTACGTATTTGTGCAGTCCCTTGAACTCTGCAAAATGCATTTTTATTTGAATTTTCTACTAAAAGTAATAAATTTTTCTTGACTAACTGACAATTAACCAATTTAAAAAAAACACTTGATTTTGAGAACATGTTCAATTTAGTAAGATAGGCTTAAGTGTAAAAAACTAGAATTTTTACAGATAATGAGTTAATGAAAAGTGTGATGTTTATTGAACAATGAGTTATTGTAACTAGTATAAACAAATCACCTGATCTCTACAGCTGATTAGTTTGTAACTGATTAATGTTTTTAATATTACTTGTAAGTACTCGTACTTTAAGATTTCTCTTATGTTTGATAGCTTATATATTATTTTCTTTTCATTATAGGCCTATAAAACAGGTGATATAATACAAAAACAATTCAAACCATAAAATCACATTATTTGAGCTATAATACAAATAATACAAATTTCGTAGAATTAGTGTGATAGGACAGATTAATTTATTTCGCTGAATACCTTGTTTATTCATTTCTCGGAATCATTTTTAATAATTAGGGGGAAATGAGTTTTAAAGCTTTTTTTTAGTAAAAAAACTTAAAAATGAACAACGTTTTTTTAAATCAGCCGCAAAGATTTTGATAAAATTTTACTTATATTTTTTTAAGAAATCTTCTTCACAAATCAGGCCCGAACAAAAATTGTCTTAGAACTTACGACCTTAAGTACTCAAATAAAACGTATGAGTCGCTGTATCTTGAAAAATTCCCGTTCGGGAGATTTTGAAGAAAAAGAGACAAATCGGTTCATAGGCTAATTGTGTTATTAAATGTCATAACATTAATATTCTAGTCATTGTAGCAATTTTTAAATAAAATAAATTTATGGTAAGTAAATCGAGAAAAATAAAAATGCTGATCGTCTTTGGTTTTTGGAGTTACTCTCAAACCGTAAATTTTTTTTTACTTCTATTTTGATATGCTGACTCGAATATGACCTTCATAGGTAACCAAAATTTGAGCAAAATCTAATCACCAATTTTGAGAAATAGACTTGTTTCTGGACGATAAATTCCAAACCGATGTTTTGGTTAATTATTTGAACATGGGGAAATTTGTGTAATACGTTTGTGACATTCACTTACGCTTTGTTGTAATTTACCTAGACGCTTTGTTGTATTGTATTGTACTAACTTTTAAAGCTTATTTTTGTTAAATGTAGTAAACCAACAAATAATTTACAGTTTAGCAGTGACTGGCCCCGCATTATCGACGAATTTCAGATGTTTCCAGCTGTTAGCGTGTTACCCTAACACTCTATCAAGAGAACAGACTTTGAAGGGTTTCTTCGGATGCCCGGCCATAGTTGTTTACTCAATGTCTTGCAACATAATTATAAATCGTTTCTAAAGTTTTGAAAGTACGAATTAACCAATTTCCATGAAATTTTCTATGTAGGTCAAGTGTATATTTCGAGTTCATTTTTAATTTCTAAAATCGTTAACTCTTTTGTCAGTCAACAAATCTTAACTATAGGATTTTCTCAAAATCAGCTCTAAGATTTTGATAATATTTTGCTCAAAAGTATATTTCTCCATAACCCAAAAACAATCCGGTTCAGGAACTTCAAGAAAGCCTGTAATATCAGCCAAATAAAATTCATCAGATCTTGTTCATATACGAAGAGTCGTAACTAAATATAGTGAATGGAATTTGAAATAAAATAAACCCTGACCGCCGTTAGGTTTATTATTTTCTTCTACTTACTCCCGAACTGTAAACGTCTATTATTCAAAATTTAATAGGCTACACTACATTTGTTTATGAGTGTTCATATACATATATGACAACGTATTTATCTGATTACATTTTGAAAAATTAAAACGGTTTTACAGTTCTTTGTCAGCTTCCGGACCGGATTTTCGTGAAAAATATCTGGATGTGAGAAAATTGTTTTATAGTATTTTCGCACCATTTATTTTATATGGACGAAGAAGAAGTTAGGTAACAGAGGGACACCTTAACAAATATTTAAAGATTGGTTGTATTAACACAAAACTTGGGTTAACATTTTGGCTGGTTTTTATTAACATTTAAATTTTTAAATTATTACATAACTGGTTTAAAGCATTTAGACTTTTTAAATCACAATGGAAAACTTGATAGTGTTATTTTAGTTAATAAGGTTACAAGATTAAAACAAAATCAATAATGAAGTTAGTATTTTAATATAAAATAATTGAGTTTATAAACAATTTTGTGATAAGTTATATTTAATCGGCCGTCATTTTATAGGCTGTAAATAAACTGTACCTTCCTCCAATCTCGCCATTTTTCTCGATTATTCATGCCAAAAATTGTAAAATAATAAACTATTTATAAATATAAACTAATCCGTAATACAATATTGATGTAGAACGTATTTTATCGTGTATAAGCGATAAAACTTTTAATGGTAAAATATGTAGGACAGATTAAAAACGGTGTAAAAAACGTACCAGACTACATTAAATCAACTGAGTTTAGATTATCGATTAGTCCAATACTAACTGATAAAGCTAATAAAAAAAACTTTTCGTTGGAAAAATTCCATTAGAATTAGTCTGTAATATGGTAACCAGCAATTGTCGTAGTCATAAAAACAAAATGAGGCATTGACATTTGGTCGTAAGGTGCCAAATACATCGTACTTTATAGTACGAAAATGAAATGAAAATTTATTAGTTTTTCAAATATAAATTAATAGAAGTACAGAAAATTAAAATATACAAACAAAAAAAGAAGAAAGAAGCATCCGTCCGCCTTCATCAGTAGATTAGAAAAAAACCGCAGTTTCATACCAATAAAAATCTCTTGTTACCCCCCCCTCCTAACAATGGAAATCAAAATATATAAACAAAATTTAAAAAAACAATTAAATATTTAGCCATACGTACATATAAACACAAACATATTACATAAATGACTTTTTATTTGAAGTTTTTATTGTATAATTGTGGATTCTATAATTCGATTTTTCAGTTTGTATATATTTTATCAACTGTAGAACATTTAGCTTAATCGGTCTGTTTTCATTACAGAGTAAGATTGCTGAGTTCTGAGATGAGATTTTTATTTCAATAATTAAATGAAATAAGAAAGTTATGTTTCAAGACGTAGTTAAACTTAAGAACAAAGATTTTACTGATATTTTTATGATTTTTAACAACACGAGATGTTAGATGTTCACAAAACTTTTCGCGGGACAAAAAAGTTTCAAAAAAAAAAAAAAATTTTGTATAACGTTTGGCACACAAAAAACTTATAGACATGCATACAAAAATATATGTGTATAACAAACATTGCATACTTATCCTCTCCATTTATTATAAACGGGTTTAAAAAACGAAAGTAGTAATAAAACAATGATTTAATTAATAAATCACTCACCCATAAATACAGAACAAACTTTCTCACATGTTGTATAATATATTCGGTTCTAAAGTTATTGATAAAAAACAAAATAATCGGACTAATTTCATTAGATTTAGCTAAAAGTATGGTCGCATATGAAGATTTATAACTGAAATCAGTGTATCGAATTTTACGGTTTAAGGGGCAATTCCAAAAAAATGAAAAAATACCCTGATTGTAGTCGTATTTTTTGTTCGTTTTTCTATTTACTCCGGAAATGTAAATTCCAAATTCAATTACACTAACTTGAATGTGGAATATGAGCAGAAAAATTGAAAACATGTTTTGAGAAATTAAGCTGATTTTGTGTGACAGTTCCGAAATGGATTTTTGGAGAGCCTATGCGTTTTGTTCGGATACTTTACGACTTTTTACCAATACTTGATTAAAATCGTTAAAAACGATTTTGCAAAAAAAAAATGTTTTTAATTTTTAAGTTTTTAATGAAAAAAGGCTACAAAATTAAAAACATTTTGGATACGAATGTTGAATACATATTGGATGTTGAATGTATCCACTGCTAAAGTAGGACGTATTTTGCAAGGTAATAAATTTCTTCAAGCTATTATTTTTTTTTAAGATTAAATTAGGCCGAAATTTTGAGCGCTGAATTTCTAACATATATACACAAACACACACTTAATCTATAAATAAAATTTAAGAAGCCTTCAAAATGTATGCTGTCAGTATAGGTGCACATTTGGTACTATGATAATGAAAGTGTTCGATTTTGGGTATTACGATGGCCGCTCCAATAGTCCTTTTTTTCTTATGGAAATTAGCCAATTAGACTATATCTAAAAAGGCGTATAAACAAAACAAGAATATGTAAACAAAATAAAACAAATGCCTCTTGAATATAGGACTAAGGACTGTTATTCTTCGATGAAGAGCGTAAACCTTGAGAAATAATAATTCCAACTTTAGTCGTCACGTGACCGCAGCATGCCGTGCCAAGTATGTCAGCGCAACGAAATGGATCCCACCAGGCCACCACCTCCGTACCTATAAAACCTGATGGAATATTACTGCACTCTTTTACTACGTGAATATTAATATTCTTCGCATGTTCGCCAGCAAACTACATATTAAGAAACAAAACAAAGTAATGCTTATTTAGGTAAATTATTTTCACGACTAGCATTATAGCCCGTTATGTTTTAACATTTCATCTAATTTATGAAATTGGCCTAAAGCCTACTTATTACAATAAAAAAAGTAGAAAACCTACTTTATGATAGAGCAGGAACAGTGCAAGATGTGTGTTGAGGTTGAATTGTACAAAAAAACAATAAAACTTCAGCCAACAGTTTCAGTAATAATTATATGATCCATTTGGTCAAGTGATACAACTACCATAGAAATGGTAGTTGAAAGTTATAAACAATGCACTTTGAAGTTTTTTTCATGTTTTTGTCTAACATAACTCAAAAACGGTGGTGAAATAATGTTAAAGTTCACAAAATTTTCTGTAAAATAGGCCTAATACAATAGGCATGTCTTGAAAAAATAGATAAACTCTTTGGTCGGAAGTAAAATGTTTTCAGAGCATGGCGGTTATTTTTCGTTTATTTTTACCGACAAATTATTAAAAATGTTTGACTTTACTTTTTTATTATCTAGATTTATTATTATATCCAGATTTACTTGTATAAAGAAATCTCGTACTTTAATATTATATTAGTATAGATGATTTTTGAGTTCAAAATTTCGCGAAAACCAAAAATCAAATTATTATTAATCTGACTTTTATATTAAATTAAAGTTTTCAGTCTTTACTTGTTTAATAACTGACTGACAGAGTCGGTGCACTTAAATATCAAAATTTGGAACCAAATCTGGGGTCAAGCTTGTAAATACGCTTAAATTTGATAACACTAACAAATTACTTATTTTTACTTTCTCCTGTACTAAGTATGTATTTAGGAAGTAAGTCTAACATACGTTTTTACTGAGATAACTGTCTATTTATGAGTGCGCGTTGTGCGTTCATATGAACTGAAGGGTTTCTGTGATATCTGGCAAGTAAATGTCGTTTGTCCATATATCGGGAACGTTTTTCATCTATTAAAAAATTTTCTTTTCAAGCAATTTTTTGTCTGTCATAAAATTTTAGTAAAATGTATTTCTCACAATCTAATTACGTTTTGATTAAATTTAACACATTCCTCAAATAAAAAAATACTGGTTGTTATTTCCATTAAAAATTAGGTTTGTCGAAATAAAACGGGAAATGTGAAGTAAGTAGAAATAAACAGAATAAAATTTGACAACTTCTGGAATTTGTTTTATTTCGATTTACTCTGTACCGTTATGTCTTGCATTTAAAATGTATGACAAATATTGGAGTTTCTTTCCAAATCCCACTGATTTCTTCACAATTTTTTGTCAGTAATTGGATACGTAATTACGTATATAGAAAGGTATACAGTTAGATGCCGTTTTAGATCGTACATATTTGCGAAAAAACAAAGTATATTTACCCAGTACATTTGCTTTTAAACGCTCATGACCTATATATTATTAACCAGCTGACTGCCATGTGATTATGCGTGCTCCACTGCTCTACTGCGCATGCCAAGGTCATCCCTTGTGTTGTGTTAATTTCCAGATTAGTGTAAAATTATCGGCCACGAACAAAGATTATGTGACTTCTCGACATAAAATACTAAGTAGTCATTCCAACAATTCAAAGATTCGTTTTGTTTGTTGTTGTTGTTGAGTCATCTTTGGCAGAAATCTGGTATTAATAAAGTATTTCCATTGGAAGATGAGTTATTGAAGTAGCCTCGCGGTAAGAGGTAAGACCCAGACTCGAGACTAATTGACTTGTTTACACGAAATTTAGCATATTGATTTAGTACATTTATATTTTGGCGCAATTTTTTATAATAAAAATTGTTTTCAAGATTTTTGTCAAGAAAACCTTGAAAATTATCAAAATTTGATTTTTTCCAAATCTGAGCTTTCGATTTTGAACAAATTGTGTTCAATGAAGTCACGAACACTTGAAGTTTATTACTACCTGAATAAATATGTAATAATAATACAGATCTACCGAGTCCTCATTACCTCACATGCGCGTATAAAAGACAATCGCTTTTTTATATACCCTATTTATTACTAATGGGTGGACCTGTGTACTAGTAAACCATCAACAACAGTTATATTTGGGTCCAAAAATGTTACTTCATTAAAAACACAAAGTCACTAAAAGTAACTAATTCGCAGGTCACTGTCCGCAATAAACAAAATTAAATATTCCGAAAATGACTTTGGTCAGAATAATTTTGCTGTTCCGCTTGTTACCTTCTCTTCAACCAGGATCTCAGAGTTGATGAAGTAATCGTTATTTTTGGCCGTTTGTCTTGTGCTGACATTTGGCAACGATTTTGTAACGCTCGGAAACTACAGAGACCAAAAGTTCTGGCAGAAGGCCATTATATGAAATCAGACGTTGCTCTTAGTTACTTAATTTACCCTTAGACAACCGCGATAACTTTTAATAACCCAAGAATAACTTGGAAAGTTGGTAATCTTCTCTTTTATGCACAATAACGATAACACAGTGATAAAAAGCCTTTATTAAAAAACGAGTTGTCAGTGATACTATATTTAAGTGTAATTAAAGTTCCCGTATTAGAGGAACACAATGAATTTAAAGAGGTCTCAACAAATTGTTTAAACTAAACTCAGTGGTAATTATCAAGTCCTTACTATTCACATTAAGTAAATATTTGTACTGAAACAGAAGTACTCTTCGCCGCCTTAATAAAAGTGCCTTCGAGACCAGTCTTTCAGATCTACTTCCAGAGTTGGTAAGCTACCGTGCCCATGTTGACCTACGTTAGCCGCAACAAGAGAAAGACATCGAAGACATGTTTAAATTCGAAGGAGCAAATGGGGTTTGGACACTACTCTTATAATCAATGAATTGCAGTCAGTTATCCCACTTCCTGTACACTGAGAAGTACAAAATTTTAGATTATTAAATCAGGAGGGTGGGGAAACCCAAATCAATAACTACAACTTTTTCTCCAACTTCCTCCAATAGGTTTGTAGAATCAGCTGCTATAAAAAATCGAAAATATAATATTTCCAAAACGATGTTGGTCAAATATGTACCAAACAAGAATGTACTGGTAGTTTATCTTCCCGAAAATCCACTTCGGAACCTAAACTAACTGCTACATTGATTTTGCTCAAATTTTGTTTATAGAAATACAACTATAACTCACGCTAGTTTACAAAGTTTCAAATAAAAGTTGAACTATTACCTCAAAAAACTAAAAATATTACTGCTACACTTTTCTTCAGAAAAAATATTCCCGTCGTTAATGTTTATGTCTTTGCTATAAATATTATGTGTTATTTTTCGTATCAAATGTTATTAATAAACTAGTCTCGAATACCAATAATCTTGTCATCTCATCAGCTATTCCGACTGGTATTGATGCAGAAGACCATTCACAGGTTACTTGAAATCAGTGCATTCCCTGAAAAATAACGACTCTTGATAACGCTGCTTTCACTCCAAGAAAATACGACTTACTAGACATCTAGACAAGGTTGCGGTATCAGTGCCATAACTCTGTAAGACTGGTATCAGACCTTGTGTTGTACATCCATTCTTGGAACTTTTCAGTCAACGCCTCTTCTTACTTGTCTCAATAACAGCTCGACTCAATAACAAGTTGTTTTAATAACAGCTTGTCTCAATAACAGCTTGTCGGAAACGCAACGAAGGAGGCAAGGAGGCAAAATAGAGTATTTAAAAAGTAACCAAACCTAGAATTAAACAATCTACAAGGGCGTGTGTGCAATTACTGTTACTTGTCTGATGTAAGGATGAAGTACTTGTAACTTGATGATTACATGATCAAATTACTGCCTTCAATTAGTCCAAGCAAGTGCCCTAATTACACTACAGTCACGATAGCCAAGTCAGTTTTTGTTTCTCTTGTAAGCAAAACCGCATTGCAAAATTGTTGCTGATCGCTGGTGTTAATTCTGCATAAAGATCACGAATATTTTTTTGATCAGTAGAGTAAAATGTCCTTAATATTTAGCAAAATATTTCTATTTTTTTTAACTGATGCTGGTATGTGGTTATTCTGCACAAACGTCTAGTTTGCAACAACCCAAATTATAAAATTATTTTTTTAACACTTTTGTTCTGTTGTTTCCATTTACTATTCTACTAACTTCCTGCGGCGTTTTATAAAAAAATTGCCAACTTGTTTTTTGTCAACTGAGTGAGTAACGATGCCAAAAGCTGATATTAAATCAGACATTGGTTATGTTTTGATAGAGGATATTGTTTCCAAACGTTTGAAGTCCTACAAAAGTGGAAATGATGATTACAAGAACGTCTAACTTTATTTACAAAAGCCTACAATTTGCACTGAAATGATGATGAAGATGTAGTATTTGTAAACAAAATCAAGTAAGCTTTAGACCAGGTAAAGACTACAATCAGCATGTTGTACGGGCACTTTTTTATTAACATAAACTTGAGTTAGTTTGCTCAAATATCCAAAGAAAAAGAAACAGTACATTGCTATAGAGCTCCATGTTTAGATACTGTTTTTTGATGTGGAGTTAAATTAAAAGATGTTTATAACTTTGTGTTCCACTGAATAAGAACCTATTCATCTTTCCTCAGTACGAAAATATCTAACCGGAAATGAGAGGTAGAAAAGTGAAATTTGGCTTGCATTTATAACGTAGTTCATAGCTCTTAAGGAAACAAAAACAAATTTTTGTTTTCGATTGGAACGAGTATATTTGCTACTAAGATTTTTATTCCCAAACCATTTTATAAAAAAATAAACACTAAAATATGTCGGGTGGTTATATACAGTAGCTGAAATCGGTATAGGCTACTGGTAAATCATAACTGGAAACAAATATATTTTATTTTTTATATAGAACAAATATATTTTAGTTCTAAAATTTTGAATAAGATGCGCCCAAACACGACTATTCTAGAACACGAAACTTACTTGAAAAGTTTGCGAATACTGCTTTATCCCTAAGTACCGAATGGGTATTTTTAACAGCTTTTTCAAAATATCTCGTCAACTATAAGAAATAAGAAGCTAAAATTTGGAATACATGTCAACCGTTGATCAACAGATTGAATAAATATTTTTTTAGCACACAAATGTCACATACAAGAACAAAGATAAAGCTATTTTGAAGTATGTTAGTGAACAATAGTGAGCAGAGTAAATTAATTTAAGTTCAGTTTTTGCTAGTAAGTTAATATACGTAAATTACAAAATACTATATTTAATATATACGATACAGTATATCTATTATTTAACATTTAATATTAACAAATGTAGTTAATATTTAGCAAATTAACAGTTCATTATTTTAGTTAAACTACGGATGAATAATAAATAAGACCTTGACTAAGAATATTTTTGGCATTTTCTATTTCTAGGCTAGACCTGTAATGTGGACTAAACCAATATTACTTATATCCAATTTATTAAGAAAACTATTTTGTATTTTATTTATAGAACGCTTCACCAAATGATATTAGCACAACTAACATGGGAACATACAAACCCGTTTTTACAGGGCCAAACGTTTGCATTTCACTGGCCTTAATTTCTTTTCGACCTCCGCACGTGTCCAGGAAGGTCAAATGTATTTTGAACAATGACTTGTTAAAACAGCTGCTTTTGAAGTTCTTACAAAAAGGTTTTCTCTTCCTTACAATATGTTATTTCATTTCTAATTAAAAGTAAGTTAAAGATATTCACTTTCACTTTTATAAAGAAAAGTCTATGGACACTGTCGGCCATATTGAATATATTCCGTGTTCAAATTTTTACATTTTATATATAATTTTTGCTCTTGTATCTTTAGAAGCAAAATGTATACACAAAATACAAAAAACTGAAATATTCCCGCACACAAATACTTGAAAATGTAATACAAACGTACTTTTATTTTTAACAAATAGAGGAGTGATCTGTATTGTTAAATAACGTTAGTCTTATACGAAATAAATTAAATATGACCGACAGGGTCCACAGACTCTTAAAGAGAATTGTTCACCTTGGTAAAAACGAATAGCTTTTTCCTTTTATAGGACGAAAAAGTCCTCTCTACAAATACGAGGTAATATTAACTGTTTCTGTTTATAAATATCTATATCTTTAAGAGATCTATTATGTTCATCTTGATGAAGACAAATTAAAGAGAACTATTTACCTTTATTAGACGAATTACAATGTTCACCTCTTTAAAAACCTATTCGATTTAGGGTACAAAGAATCGTTCTTTTTTTTAATGAATTAAAGAGTAATGGCCTATTGTTTACTTTGGTAAATAAAAAATAAAAATAACTGTTCGCGTTCATAATGACGAATTAAATCAATATTGACTAAATAGCTGTTTTGGGACTAAAACCTAATTATCAAGTACTACATTAGTCAAAACAATATCTGCATAACAAACGTTTGTATATTCTTCATGAATCTTTATAATTAAGTCCCATTACTGCATAAACTGATAGCATCGAGTATGGGCACAACGAACGGGCAAGAGTAGCCTATATCGTAGTTATAATAATGTTAAATTAATAGTTTTTTAATGAAATTTGTCAATTTAATTGCCCGAAGTGTGTTAAGTGCAAATAAGAAAAACAGTGGCCAAATTAAAAATATTATTTACCACTTAAAGTTTAAAGTCTAAAATAAAATTAAACTAGTTCAAATCAAACGTTTTTATTCAGTTGCACTGGTAAGTTTTTTTATTTATTTGGAGGCAATCAGTAAAAGTGAAAATTGTGAGCTCCCAGCAAAAATAATCTAAACATTCATACACGGATGAAAATGTCATTAACATGTGAAACATCTTTGAATCTGTGTGATCTAAGTGGACAACAACACCGGATGTACTACGACCTCTGGCGGTAACAAATTGTGTCATCACGCAAGCGATGAATCAATTTCAATTAAATTTTCAGTTGGTATAGTGTACCAACTCTAATTATTAACATTGTATGACCGAGTATAATACTACAGAAGGTTATGTTAAATTTTATAGTTGTTAAGTTTCTGAAGAGAAGGGAAGTAATAGGCTTTCAATTGGTGCCTATTAATTTAATTCAATTGATAGTGTAATTTAAGGTTACCACATAGATTATTCTTTAATTAATTTGAGATGACTTTGTACGCTCCCTGTCAGCATGTATTATTAAATTTTGTAGGTTTCAGACTTGTCATCCAATTTAAATTACAGTCAGTTTCTATTAACCGTCAGGTTAATTCTGTTATCTTATATTATTAAACAGTCTTCCATAGTAAATAATTTGTAATAAATAATAAAAGTAACCTTCTAGAAAAAACAAAACACTAACTTGACACGACTTACTTATAGCATAGGAGACTGCAGACTGCAGAGCACCAATTGCTGCTGTAATCGAAAAGTAAATGATTCTATCATCAAGTGGAATGAAATTGAATACTGTTTGAATAGTGTCAACAAATTCCGAAGAAGTGCACAAATGTTTCTATTAAAACATGTACACTCTCACGCTATTTACGATAATATCATTCAGCGTATAAATCGATCAAGTAACAGTCACGTGAGTGCTCCAAGTGGCGCGGGTGGTGCTCTCGCATATGTTACTTGTCGAAAGGTTAAGTACGGATAATTTACTGTGTTAAAGACTTTTGTATATAAAATTTTATAATATACAACTGCAGTTAAATAATAAATTTGAGTTTATTATTACTTTTTCCAAAATAATAAAACTTTCTGTAGTAAAAACTTTAATAAAACTTTCTGTGCTACAGATGCATGTTACTTCAATCGATCGCCGAATGTACGAAGATTTATTTCAGATATCCGTTTAATCTGTCATCCGTCACACCAACGGTCCTGAGAATGACCGTTAATCGAGACTCTACTGTACGTAGAAAGAGTTGTGATCATAAAACAATATATCTTGATATTTTCCCTTTCGTTTAACGTCAATACTTTATACCAGTTAGACTAACGAGACCAGAGGATCGGCGTTAATTGAAAGGAAAACGCTAACGGTAGTAATTCCAGTCTCGAACATATAACCTTGAGATGCGCAAAATCGTAGAAGCAACAGACTGACTGTTACATAATTACCTTGGATACGCCGGCCACTGATTTTGAAACAAATGAACTGAGTTTGCCCGATATCGACCTTGTCCAAGATATTACGAAAGTTTTTTTGCCAAGTTTCAGTTATGTCAGACCGAACTGCGTATCTCCTGACGCATCAAAACATGTTCTAAAGCTCTTCATCGTTGCTTACGTTATGGTCACGGATCTTCCTGTTCCCAACGGTTAAAATAAACATGTTTCAAAACACAGATAACTTTAATTCATACGTCATAGACAGATTATGCTACCACACTGCTGGTACACATTATATAAGTCAAAAGGTCGAATCTGTTTACTTAAATGATGTTTCTCAGTAATTATAATACAGTACAGTATATGATTTACAGGTTCAAATAGTTAACAGATGTATAAGTTCTCAGATCTTACCTTTAGCTTATCTTTAGTTTTAAAATTCGGATAAATTTTACAAAGTGAGACAAAAGTGTCTGTAAATATACGTTTTGATTGTATAAAAAAATCTACTTTGTAAATAGTTGTAGCCCATACCACAATAGAAAATTAATGAAAATGAAATGAAAGAAATGGTGTAGCCCATACACCACAACAGAATATGAACAAAAATGTTTTGATGAATATATTGAAGATAAAACAATTAACATTAAAAGTTAAAATTGGCGTTAAAAGTTAAAGTCTGTTTGTTTTAAAAACAAAGTAATGGTTTTCTTTGTTACTGTAAACATAACGGTTTTCGCAGAAAAATGGAAACGAATTTCCAAAAATTAACAACACATACACATACGCAAACATTTTGATAAGCGAAAATGAAATTTAGCAAACAAAATGATTTTGGTAATTTGCGCTTACAAATTATTTAGCTAGAAAAAAATATTTATCCTTTTACAAAAAAGCGCCATTTACAAAACACTGTTTTTAAGTTACGATTTACTGAAAATCTGATTACTCCCAACGTTTCAGTGTATTCTGGTTTTTCAGTGTAGCTCATTTATGTGCCGAAAGCAATGATGACATTATTAAAAAAGTTACGATTTTTAATGACCTCCATTTTTAAACAGATAAACGGTTTCTGCTTGGTAAAGAATTGTAAAAAACAAACAACAATACGTTTTTGTGTCAAGTTTGACTTTCGTGTACAGAAATGTTATTCACACAGAAATTGGTACTTTTGGAAATTCGAAAAAACGAGACAGCTGCGTGTCGTTATTATTTTTTAAAATTGCGAAATTTTAAAGTCGTAAATAACAGATATTATGCCAAAGTTATCGTGCTGTTCAAAATTTATTTTACAAAACAATTCCAAAATTGTATGCCATCTATTCTCTCCTAATTTCAACTAATTGCACAGCGTATATACTGTGTTCATAGTAATTTGTTAAACATTTGTAGGGAGGCCACCTCACACACCCATCAAGCAAGCACGCACACATTGCCACACATTGCGTAGTCACGCACGCGCACGCGCTTACACACACACACACACACACACACACACACAAACCTTGTAACAAATAAACATTTGTAATGATTTTTATAATTAACATGTAACTGCTGTGTAATTACTGGTAAGTACGTCGAATTATTTAAACTTGTTTTACTATGTTTCTTAACAATTGCAGTATTTAGTTACAGTTACTGCTCTGAAATAAACGTAATGGAAAAAACAAATCATTTTAACCTTGTAAACTCATACTTTACGTAGACTTTTCGTTCAGTATTCATTAAATTTTGTTTGCATACAATCTTCTCATAACAATCCAGATTCGGGGCAATTAATCAGCGCTTATCCTGAACTTAAGAACGTCGCGCGCACGTTGGTCATATTTCGTTTAAAATTGTGAAAAATATTTATTTTGTTAACATTTTTGACAAGAGAAATCAGTCTATCCGTTTCAAAATGGTTGCCATTCAGAATTTTTAAAAATCCCAGCTTTTTACCACAATTTTTTTTAAATCCCATTTTACCAGCGTAATCAGTGTTAAGGTTTGCATAAATTATTAGATTATGATTAGGGGAATCACACTTTCATAATAAAAAAGTTTTGAATTTTATTAATTTAGTTGAGTGACTGTTTTTGTATATTTATTGTAAAATGCTAAAATTTCGTATTAAAATGTTCGTTTCTAAATATAATATTTAATATTTTGTGTCTGGAAATTCGTTCTATTAACTCAGAGAGACAGGTGCGATTTTTATTTTGAATTTGATTGTGATAGACTCACCCTTGGCTACTGGTCGCTTTGACATCTACATCCCAAAATCTTTGAGCGATTTGACAGCTGATAATTTTTTATGGGTAATTAGTTACACATTTTAAAGCTTTTTTTGAACTCAGGCTTCTTTGTGTTGCAGCACTAAATAAACAAAAGAAGAATTTGCCCGCTTGTCAACTGACATGTTTGAAATATAGTAAGCCATTAAGTTTTGTGTTCTAAATAAAGTGTTTACATTTTTGTATTGGCGTTTGAGTAAAGTGTATTCAATAGTTGAGCTCAATAGAGAAATCTGTCTCTTTGACCTTTTGTATATATCACTAGTCATTTTTTTAGTTTCTTTTCCTCTTTCAGACTTTGTGTGACAATAGCCAGCTGGAAATAAAGAATTGAACTACTAATGAACCGTGTTGGGTACAACTGACCAATTTATTTACATATTATATTATCCAAGGCTTACGAGTCCAAGTAAGGCAGATCAGGTTGTCTGCACGTCTGTCATGTCCTCCACCACCCCCTCCATACCTGTTTTTGAGGTTAAGAAACTTCAGCTGATATCTCCGTACACATACTGTATACAACCGCTTTCTCTAATTCTAATCAATATTTAGTAATAACAATTCAACAATATAGTTCGCTTATCAATAATATTTAAAGAGAGGTTAAATTCGTCATTTTGAAGGCAATATTTTAAAAAAATTTATGCACAGAAACTTTGACGAGAACCGACATTGGCGGAAAAAACGTCGTAGGCTATGACAATATAAAGCTCCCAATACTAACTTAAAGCAAAAATTATCAGTTTTGAAAAAAATCATGTGATAATTTTTCTGCAAAACAACTGTTTTTTAAAGGACTGTAAATTCGTTTTTAAGGTTATGTTTATAATTACGGCTCAAATTTGTCAGGATTTGCTTTCATTTTCCCCAGTTTATTCCTTACCGTAGTGTATCATATTCGAAATTTGTTATGCTGATTTCACTCATACATTTTTAAACATAACAAACATTTAACTGATTTTTAGATATTTTCCAAATTTTCCGTCTGTATGTTGATAATTTCCGAACATCATTTATTTTTTAAATAGCAGAATATTAGGCTACATTGCATTATTACATATTGTTACATTATATATTTGTTTCCATCACAGTTTATTCGGGTATTTGCCATCATTTGAATGTACACGACGTTTCGAGAGTATGGATCAACACTTGTTCTCAAGTGCCTAACTTAAAACTTAATCACACAATTAGAACATGAGCCTAGGTACCTGGATCTGTGTTAAAACACTTAAAAACATTCAGAGTGGTCGAACTAAAAATAAAACTAACTTATATATGATCAGGAAACCTTAACTCACCAAGAAAACGAAATCAGACCGCGACACAAAATAGCTTATACACAAATTAGTGTACAAGATAAGGGCGTGTACAAGACAACAGTAAATAACCAACTGATGTTTATACCTGCCAACACCGAATGGAGGGGTTTACCCTGAACATGGTTATTGACACCTGCTGATACTCTGTCTCTCAATTTCCTCAGATCTAGTAATTACCGCTTCTTTAACAGTTGAACATCAGCCTTTTTTAAACTTAAAATTATGTTTAATTCGAGCTTAAATTCATGTTTAAGAAGATGTAGCCACAGAGGCCTTATTTCTACACTGGTTTGACTGGTAGAGTTATAGGTTATTTTTATATATGATTTTCCATTATCTAGCATGCATTCTAGTTTCTCAATTTCCTAGCATGGGATCTAGTAGTTGCATGTTTAGTTACGTTAGGCACTTGAAAACGAGAGTTGGTCCATACTCTTGAGACATTGTGTTGAAGGAAACGTCCAAATAAGCTGTAGGCCTATTAACAACATAAATATTCCACCATTAAATAACAATTTTAAAAACAAAATAGGCTACACTTGTTGTGTTCATTTAAAGTCTTTTACAAAGTTGCATTGAATGTGACAAAGTGTGTGAAATGTTTTTTTACACAATTTATTCTTAAAAATTTTGAATCTAATTATATAATGCTAGCAGATTAAATTGCATTAGTGTTGTTAAGCTCGAGGCGTTATAGCCTACTTCAGAACGACTTGATGTCGGTCAAGCCTATACTTATGTAATTTAAAATTTCCATTAATAATTTACCGGTATCGCGTGGGACTGTATAATTATAAAGGAGTTGTCTGAAGTCGATTTAAATAGCTACTTGTCTGGAAAATCCAGTCTGCGTTTAATTATTTGAGAGAAAATAAGCTGATTTTTAATGAATCATCATGCAGGGCAGTTGGAACATAAAACTATTAGACTACAATTTAAAAATCGAACAGGAACTTTATACTTGGAAATCTTCCTAGATTAATACAGATTTGTATGAATAATATTTCATTTTAAAACGTTTGTGATGTATATTTACAAAGTTGGATTGTAACAAAAATGAAGCAAAATATATCTTATTTGTGAATTTCCATTGAGAAAATAAGCTAATGGAGCAGCCATCATGTTAAGACCAGGGACCATTAATTGTGCAGCGATTCTGAAAATACGATTTCACCATCTTAATCAGCGTTAAAAACTGCATAAATTAGCATTTAAAATTTTTAAAATTCGTTGAAATTAAGACATTTTTGACGACGGTCGGGTACATTTTCATATTTTCAATGCAATTTGGAAGTTTAAATGCTCATACTGTATATGCAAATGTGAATACTGTTTATGATACCTAGTGAAATCGCAGTTTGAAAAAGTGGGTAAAATAAAAAAATTGCCTTCGGAAATTTGCTTCCATCCATTTATACAGCCTCATGCCGTGATTATTTTTTAATTAAAACTCACTCAAGTTAATTAATTTGATTTGATACTAAATCATTATATTATTTCAAATAAGTTGTTTTTTTTTTCAAAAGCAAGTATGCAAGTTATAACAGAAGCGAATAGTGTCTGCTTTAGCTTGACGGGCACCAGATATTCATAACAAATAATATACATCATAAAACTGGGTCTATTAAAAATATTTTGGTCTTTCGAACCTATTTCGGTCAACCAAAAGTGCGCGAAAAAGTATTTAATACATTTTTAAAATCAAAACCAAATAAACTTTCAACAATTTCCAATAATTTTGAATAACCTAAATTGTTTGCATTTGTCGCTATAACAGTTTTGCTAATGTTCGTGATTAAAAAAACTTTTGGAAGACAGAAAAACTTTAGACTCATAATGGGTCTTGAAAATTAATTTCTTCAAAAGCGCTTTTTAAAAACCATTAATAAACTAAAAAATATTTAGTTAATAGCAAGAAACAAAGAGTCGACAAACATTTTTCGAGACCAGTATTACAAAAAATAAACTATCAGCTATAAAATGCAGTAAAACAAAATAAATGTACTTACATTTTTATACAATGTCCGAAGTAGATTTAAAAACACTCTAAACTCATCTGACGAACTTGGTAGACTGAATTTACTTTCTGACAACTAACAGATAAAAGACAGCTGGTTTGAGATGCGCGCGCATTCAAAACACTGCCATCTACGGAGCTGCACTTGAACTAAATCATTCATGGTTTAAATCTATTTCTGATAAGCTAATCAATCAATTGACGCAACACATGTGATTGACAGTTTTACTGATAAACGCTTTCTCTTCAGGAATCTACACAGTATTCGCAATATAGTTTATTTTAATTTTGTTGGTTAAAATTCTGTTTTGCATAACCATATTATACTTGATTATGGGTGCCATTACAGTAATTGGAACTGAAATTCCAATGTTTAAGGAAATTTTAAACATGACTGATTTTATTTAACAATATAATTGGCGTAATGAATGGGGATTTCCAAATAATAATTTTTTTTATACTTACACTTTATCGAAAATCTAATTTTACCAACATAAACAGCATAAAAATAAGCATTTATTGGCATTCTGATCTTTTAAATTACATTTAAAATTTTAAATACTAATTAATTCAAATTTTAAAGCTGATTGAGATACTGAAACAAGTTTTCAGAAATTTGTTAGATACAAAACTTATTTTACATATTTGGAATCGCAGCCAATTTGATATTTCTGAGTAACTTGTCACAGCTACTGTACTACAAAAATCGATTTTTGTGCCAATTGTACATAAAATCGGTATAAATTAGCACTTCAAAACTTTGAAATTACATTGAAAATACGAAGATGGACCCTGACCGCTGTTTCACTTTTTTATTTTCAATGGAATCTTAAATTATAATTTATATAAATTTTAATGCAGATTAAAATAATTAAGTCTGTTGGAATTAAAAAATTTCCAAACAATTTTAGTAAAATAATTTTTTTAAAGGTTTTAAATGCATGCCATTTTTAAACTATTGATGGGATTTTTCTGTGTAACGAAGTTATTCAAACCAGTGCAGGCTTCTGGATGGGGGGGGGCGAAGTCGGGCAGCGCCAAATAATTTTTTACAATATAAATAAATATTGCCTGCCAAATAAATTTTTTAAATAATCTTAAAATGAATGGAATGAAGTGATTCTTAATGCAAATTGCATTGATTCCCCCCCCATAAAAAAATGAAAATGTCAACTTCATGGTAGTAATACTTTTGCTTCCTCAAAAGTATCCCTTAAATAGAGTCACAGTACATTTTGCCCAACCTGTCCAAAAGGCTAAGTCCGTCACTGATTCAAACTACTGTAATATTAACATCAATTTTGTGCAAAATTTTAAATGAAATCGGAACAAAATTGCAAAGCTAGAGCGTTAATAAAAAATACACGAACGCGCGCGCGCACACACACACAAACAAACACACACACACACACACACACACACACACACACACACACACACACACATTTGGTGTTAAATTGTGGTAGCCTAAAACTTTAATTGCATGCCATTAAACCAGTAAAAATTAGACAATTTAGTAACAATTAGGTCGAATTCAATATACGCAACGTATAATAAAACAGGCAATAATAAAAAATAACTGTAACCTATCATAATGGTACAGTGTCAAATAAACTGTACCAAGTATTGGGTTCACGAACCTTTACAAATTGCCCAATTGATTTATTCTAGACGAATCATAAACAATTTTGTGTTTTAGTTTTTTGTCGATAATTTACTTTAGGGCCTACTCTTTTAACGTACAGAAAATATTAAAGACATATCTTATTTGTCGGCTTTGCAAGGTCCAAAAATACTACTGTCTGTTACAACTAATTGTGTCAATAACGATATATTCATAAAAACTGAAACCATAGCAACAAATTTGTGCCAGTTAACAAACATTAAAATAGTAAATTTATTTCTTTTTATTGAGGAATTTGTAATGTGTAGACTAACACTGAAAAAACGTTTCGGTTGTAATATGAAACACTTATTGAAGTAAAAGACGAGAATCTGAAGATGAAGAATTACAAAGACGATTGGACATCGTCAGTCACTACAGACTACAAATATGTTGAGACTTGATTTTATTGAACACCGAGTGGTTCAAAATTAAGCTTTCAATTCAATATTATTCCAGTAGTTATAAATATTATTTTACCTGCATTTTACAAAGCTCAAAATATGTTTTAAAAAATCCTATATACTAAATAATTCAACTCATATTTGTGCTTAAATGATTTCAAAGTGATTTTGCGTACAGGGCGACGTGTCCGAGATGGTTTCGAGACTGCAGTTACTGCTTTATGCTAATTCATGGTTGTTAAAGCCGTCAGTAGTCTAACTGACATAAAGTATGGACGTCAAGCAATAAAAAATAGGAAACCAGCAAGCTAGGGGCTGGCTGACAAATGAAAATTTAAAAAATAAATAATTAGTGTTCGTTTCTGTTTTTTTTTTTTTTTTTTGTGTTGGTCTGATTACATTACTGATCTTATTGCTTAAACTGAGATTATCTACAACTGATATTAAAGAAAATGTACACTTCAGTCTTATACAACATACAGTTGGCCTGGACATGTAGTACAATGGCGATCATTAATAATTTAAGTATTTATTAATGAACTTATTTGTATAAAATGTTCAATGTTCAAGATATATTTATTTATAAAAGATCTAAATAAATGCGTGCTAGATGGAACGGGTGTGTAGTATAATGGCTTAAATTAAAATTTAAATGTTTATTATTCAACTTATTTAAATGCATAATTAAAATAAATAAATATACGTAAAAAAATTAAAGTAAATAAATAGCGGGTTTTAAAATAACGATCCTTAATTTCATAAGGAGAAATCATAGCACTGGGCCACGAATGGTAGACTTAAATTTATTTCAAGAATTCTAATAATGTGTATGTACAGAAAATGTAACGCTTTTTCAAATGATACTCTTGTTATCGAGAGTTTCTAATTTTCCTCATACAAATAAGTGTTAGGGATGCCTAAAGAAATTCTCACTTCAAACAAAATTTCAAATTTTTCAATAACACTGTGTTCTGTATGTTATTGGGTTAAGTAGCGCAGTGAATCAAGTAATCAGCTTGTTCACTTTTAGAGTAAGTCACCTCTCTGCTGGATAAGATGACATCACATGCCATTAGAAACGTAAAAATTAAGCAATTTATAACAATTTTGTAGTAATTAGGTCTAATTCAATATTACATAACGTGTAGTAAATAAAATAAACAATAACTGTAACTTATCGTAAACTTGTATGAACTTTTAGAAGTTGCTCAGTTGATTGACCCAATTGATTGATTCTCACACATACCCTTATAACAATGGTAATGTTTATCTAGGTTAGGTTACTTAGTGCACGTGGTACGCATCCTTTCAGCAGCTGATGTTTAATACAATGAGAACAATTTCCTGGAAATAAACTGACATTATTTGTAATTCACACTAATTCACTAATTTAAAAAGTAACTGCGTCAAAGTTGGTGTTTATTGCTCGTTTGGATGGGACAGGGACTGCCACTCGGCTGTAACACGAGCCAACACGACATAATTTCATGACACTAGGGTTCAAATGCACATTCGTAAAATTGTTGGTGGACGAACAGCGGACCCACCGACAGACGGATACAGAGCCAAAACATTTTCTTGAGTTGTGAAATTCTGATTTGGTAACTCAGTCAGTTTAAATTAAACACTGAGCTCTTTTTTGTTTTTTTAAAAATAGTTTAAATTTAGATTTCTCCAAATAATCTTTAACGATTGTTATTTAGTTCGCACAAATTGTAGAACAAATATATTTTGGTTTTGTCCGTAAGTACCCAATCAAGACGTAGAGTTGCATTCCAAAAATCCGGTTCGGTAGCTATCAAATAGTCGGCCTGTTTTATCAAAATTATTTCATCAGATTTTGCTTGGAAAGATTTACGTTTATTCGAGAGTTTATCGGGAAAAAACAAAGAATACAACTTTAATTGCTGAAATTATAAGCCTATTTTTATTTCGAATTTGATTTATTAACTTGAGTTTTACATGTTTTAAAGCAAAGTTAGAGGAACCAATTCTGACAAATTTCACCGATGATTCGATTTTCCTGTGAACAGTTTTCGAATCGTTTTTTGTGTACGTAATTGAATGTAAGAGAGTTTGTGTATCATTTGTTTTTATCCTATAAATTGTTAACTCGAAGTGAACTGCTCACCCACAATGACCGCCATGGGTAAGGAACACCGGCAGCTCAAAACCAACATGATCGCAGATGTACTTAAACCTTTGATTTGGAAGGCAGGTGTGATGTGAAGGATATTTTTGTCTTTATTACACGTGGTAGGGTACCAGCACACACACACACACACTAACAAAGTTGGATCAGAAGTAAAGGACTGCCAAATATATCTATTACGTCCTAAAGGACCACGAACAGTCTCAACAGTACAGCTGTGGAATTAAATAGCCAGAGTAAAATAATAAGAATTTCAAAACATTTTTAAATACATTGAAAACTAATTAACTAAAACTAATTAAAAATACAACTAAATTTAGAATATAAGTATAAAACTAGTCAAACAAATAAATCTGACAACGACAGTGTTCATTTTCTTATTTTGAAAATAATTTTAAAGTGTGAAATACCAATTTGTGCATATTTTAATGCTGATTACGACATTTAATGATGTAGTTTGTGCTGATTAACAGAAAAAGAGCTCCGGACCGCCGGGTTCGTTGATTTAAGACAACTTCCCGATATACAAAGTAACCCTAGGGAACTAAAAGGGCGGAGGGCTTGTTGTCACATCTCAGATGCATCTCAGTTCGTATCTGGGTTAAGTCAGCTGCCAGTATTTAGTCAGTATTTGGTGTAGTTATAGAAAGATTGCACTGAGTTCCTTGTACGTTGACTTTATTTTTTATTTATTTTTTTTTTTTTTTAACGTCCGACTATAGTGCATACTTGGGCTAATGCAGACGATTGGATGATTTAATTGCCAAGCCCTGGCCGGGAATCGAACCCGGGTCCTCAGACTTATTGCACATCGCGAGTATCTACTAGCAAGACAGAGGTTAAATGGTTTGTTGCCATCGTACACCACGACTGAAGGATCTAGTGTCCAACTGTGTCTCTTGGGTACTTCAGTGCATTCCACTATCTCATTATTTCACTTAGGAAGATATTATTGAGGTCCCAGAGAATGTATACTCTTTACTTCCTGCTGGCAATCATATTTTTCGTTACCTGAAATTGAAGAAAAATTTCTCCTTGGTGCATACACTGTTTCTCCTTGGTGCATTACTATCTTGATAAAGTGCTTCTTACTTAGACCACCCCGTTATGAGTCCCTTCGAGATGAACTCTACTCAGGATTTCTACTGTCCTGCTAAGTCCATCTAGAGATACGTCTTTCAATAGACGCTTATGAAAGCTCTCTAAGGTTATCCCATCTTTTCTAGTGTTGCTTGTAGATCCAGCTATTGATAGCTGACCCGGCAAGGCACAAAAAACCCTTAGGTCTATATCATTTTTTTTTTTTAGCGAAAAACGCATGAAGACTATCATAGTCGTTTAGGTTATCACATAAACACACTGTATAGTGATAAGTGGCAAAATGGATACACCGATGTGATTTGGATCTCTGATATTCAAACTTCGCACATTATTTGCAAATTTCCATTGGAAGAATGAGCTACTGGAGTGGCCATCATGGTAAGATCCAGCCCAGGACCTCGAAATGAGCACCGATCCTGACCTCTAGATCACACTTTTGTTGAGGGGCTTGTTAAATTTTGTTATATATAACAAATATAACATATGTGTACATATATATATATATATATATATATATATATATATATATATGTATAAGTGCATATATATTATTAGGTTTTCCCATTCCTGAAAGGAATAAATTAATGAATTCATATACGATTTTTTTTAAAGGCGAAAAGCACATTGAGATTGTTATCGCTTCCCTAAATGTAAGTGTGAGTGTAAAGTGTTAAAGTTGTAAGTGTAGTGTTAGTGTCAGTGTGTGTGTTAGACTCTGGTCCACGAAGAACGTCTAAATCCTCTCAATAGGCCAGCTAGTCTGCACTCGCTTGCAGAATTCATACATGAATTACATATTTTAATATATATATATATATATATATATATATATATATATATGTGTGTGTGTGTGTGTGTGTGTGTGTGTGTGTGTGTGTGTGTGTGTGTGTGTGTGGGCGCTCGAGTCCTATAATTTATTAAAATATCCATACATGAATTCATTTATTTTCATTAATCCATTAATTTTTTTTTCTTCATGAATAGGGAAGTCTGATTACAATTATATTTATATTTTGACTGATTTGATTCAAACGTTGCCCAGAGAAATTGTTGCATACGTTTTAAAATACAGTTCCTAATCCAAATACTTGTAAAGTCATATTTTTGTTTTTCATACACTTTTTGAAATTTTTACTTTCCCATTGTAATAAACATAAAAATCTATAGAATATTAGTATCAGTAGTATCAGTAGTATCTGTAAATATTTAATATTTTCAATGAAAACTGGAATTTAAAACGTTAATTTGTATCGAGTGTAACGCTCATTGCTATGGAGAAATCGCACTTCATATTTAAATTGTTACTTAACAAACACAAGCAAACATTTATGTAATTATTGTTACATATATGTTTCCACTGAAGAACATTTTCATAGTAGGTGTAAAACGTCTGAAGAATAAAAACTTATTTTTTAAAATTAACTATGCTGTCTAATATGTTTACAGTATTGACTATAATTTGTCCACGTGTTATTTTTTTTTGTAAGTGTTGTCTAATTTTTTCGAATTAGGCTAAACCAATTAGATACCTCTATATGCCCATCTAACACCTGCTTGTCAATCACTTCGGTACAATGTGAACACTTAGCGATTGGTTGACAATTTGCTCTAAGAATTTATCGGTGCAACAAACAGGTGTAAAATTTCAATATGTTACATTGTGACATTAAATTTCGTTGCTTTAACTTTAGTTATTGCACAAGCAAAATTAGGTCTAAAAAATGGTCTATTTTTTCCCTTTTCAACAAAATCAGTTGAACCGTTTCAAAGTGGCTATTTAAAATGTTTAAGAAATCATAAAGTTTTTATTTATGATTTAAAAAAATCTGATTTCATCATTACAATAAGAGTTCAAATCTGCATATATTACTGTTTAAATGTTCAACTTCCAATGAAAATAAGAAAATATACCGACAGTGGGTAGAGTTTATTAATATTTCCAATAGTTTATAATATATTGATTTTATATATATATTATATATTTATATATATATATATATGTGTGTGTGTGTGTGTGTGTGTAAACGAATGTCTGTTTTTTTGTTCTTTATAAATTACTACAACGTAATCTGATCGCCATGAAACTTTAGGAAGTTGTTGAGTACACTCTAACGAAGGTTTCCGGCACAGTACTTTCAACGACCTCGAAGAAACGCCGTTATAATACAGCATTATCATCTATATATATATATATATATATATATATATATATATATATATATATATATATATATATATATAAGGCGAAGTTCTGACTGACTCACTGACTCATCAAGGCACAGCCGAAACTATAATAGCTAGAGATTTGAAATTTTCAGGGTACCTTACTATCACCATGTATGGGTGTACTAAGGATTTTTCATTATTCAACCCCTGAAGGGGTAAAAATGTGGCAGAACTGTTTTAATTGGAAAACATATGTTTTTGGTCGGATCTTCTTGAAACTTAATGTAATTACTCTAAAACACAAGCAATGGATTATATTTTTCATTTTTTTTTTTAATTTATACCCTAAAGAGATTAAAATGGGGTGAAAAATATAAAAAGAGTATATAAAATTTCGCACTGGGCAAAATCTTTTTGTAATCGTTTATTATAGATACATACTTTAAAACAGTATAATGAAACACGTATTTCAGCATTTTTCCTAATTCATCCCCTAAACCAACAAAAATATAAAAATGAGGTATAAATGTTGTTATTGGAAAAAATATTTTTAATCGGATTTTCTTAATATTTAAAACAAAAAAATCCAAAACACAAATTATGAAACACGTATTTCAGAATTCTTCCTAATGCATCCCCTAAAATAATAAAATTATAAAAAAGGTGTATAAATGTTTGCATTGGGAAAAATATTTATATTGGATTTTCTTAAAATTAAAAAACAAAAATTATAAAAAAACTTAGTTCCGAAATTTTTCCGAACTCATCCCCTAAAAGAAGAAAAATGAAAATGTTTGAATTGAAGAAAACTATTTTTTATCCCATTTTCTTCAAACTCGACAGAAATATTCCAAAACACAAATTATGAAACACGTATTTCAGCATTTCCCTTAATTTCCTATGTGATGCCCGCCTTTTTGGGTCTACTTTTTCGAAATAGTACCCTGTGTGAAGTAGGTGGTCAAAATATCAAAACCCCCGTACTCTAAATGTTAAATGTTCGAGGGCAAAGCGTTAATTTGCAAAATCCTTACTGCAAAAAAAATAAATTAGCAAATAATAACAAACCAACAAACATATTCCCAACTTTAAAATTACTCGGGCGGAGCAGCGACGGGGGTGCTACTATCAGTTACAAACTAAACACAAAGTGAGACTATTTTCCTTTGTAAACTTTACCTTTCAATTATTAATGAAAACAATTACATTTTTGCTGCAAATTTTGTTTCCATACTATTAACCACCAAAAAAACATCGGCTCAAATACAACTTTAATTAATTCACGATGCCATTTTCCCCTGTAACTTACATAATTGCAATGCATTTACTTATGTGGAATAAGAAGCTTAAAATTGTTCTTTAAGTCATAAATTTATAGATTAATCATTACGGTTACATAACGTGAACTATTTTTACGACAAAGGAGCACACTGGAATGTGATACTACTTTTAGACGAAAACACTTCACCAAAGACAAAACAATAACAAATGTTTATAAGCTCAAACAGATTTACACACAAGAAACTTTAGGGTGAATCTTGAAAATTGCTTTATATGTAAGCATTGATTAATTATTGATATGTACATTGATATAAGGGTTAGACATACATCAGAGACGACAAAAATATTTCTTTAACTCTAAAATTAATTTTGGTATAAATGCGTTTTTTTTATTTTGGAGATACAGTAAAACACTTCCGACGTCAGAAACGATTACATACAGTAGCTTCCTTTACCTTACAGGTAAACGTGGAATCAAAAATTAAACTTAGAGAAATTTTTTTCTATTCATGTAAAATTGTATTATTATTATAAAATTATGAAACTTAAGATTTTACTTTACCTTATTTGTCGTGAAACAATACAGTAATTTAGATAAAATTCTTTAATTAACTACGTACGAATTCATGTTAGTTATTTAAAA
This sequence comes from Callitettix versicolor, assembly GCA_022606455.1. Classification (NCBI taxonomy): domain Eukaryota; kingdom Metazoa; phylum Arthropoda; class Insecta; order Hemiptera; family Cercopidae; genus Callitettix; species Callitettix versicolor. The sequence continues at coordinate 48,807,308 of CM040183.1, forward strand.
AATAAACATACAGACAGAGCTGTTTCATTTGCTCTTGTTTGAGCATGTCGTTGCGCGTCATTGGCAAATCGAGGGGAAGTGTGTCCACCGTCCGATTGCTCCTGTTTTAATCTTTCTTCCTTGCAATTTGCACGTTCGGCATCGCGCTGTTTTTCGCTAAGTTCTTCACTTGAATTCAGTTTGTGCAATAATTGAACTATTTACTAATGTACTATTCATTATTAATATTATTTTTCATTGAAGTGATTGAAATTTTAACGTATTTTTGAGTGTGTGATCACACATGTTTTGTGTACTGACTGAAGTGTGTGTGTGTGTGTGTGTGTGTGTGTGTGTGTGTGTGTGTGTGTGTGTGTGTGTGTGTGTCGGACGTGCACCGATAAACAGACAAACAAACAGACATACAAGAAAATGAATTAAAATTGCATTGTCCTCCAGTTCTTAGCTATGTTTAAAGTTTCAGATCTCTGGCTCATTCGGAAGTTAGTTTAAAATCGATTG
>CM040183.1:49502808-49662808 GCA_022606455.1 Callitettix versicolor
TAATTAACATTTTTATATATTAAAAAAAGTTGTTTTTTTGGTAAAAGATAGAACAAGCAGAAAGTAGGTAAATTTCGTTTTTTTTAATTTTGAAATTGTGCCTGGTGGGTAGGCAGCCGAAAATAAACATACTAACACCTCCTTATTATATCTTGAATCTAGAATACAAGTTAAGGCTCAAACGTGGTCTGGTCTTCTAACCATAGTAATTTTACAAAAATCAAAAATACAAATCACGTAAACATATCAAGCTGCACCAAACTTTCAAGTATCTACTTGGATGTTCAAGTATTCCGACGGACTTGTTCCTGCGAGTTAGGTAGTGTAACGGCCTTTTTTATGGTCCCATCGTTGGACCAGGTATACTGTTAAAATATAACAGCTACTATTAATGTTATTCACAATTAAAGTTTATCAGAGCTTTTCGGAAATACAGTTTATAATGATTTAATTTAATAATAAATTAAATTTGATAATTTAGTAAAATATTAAATTTCAACTACAATATATGTTATAAGTATTACAAAATGTAGTTAAATTTCTACCAAGAAAATTATAATTTAAGTTACAGTTACTGACAATTTAAATTTACTTGGTGAATGATCTTAATTTATGTAAAACATTTCTTGTAATAAAATGAGGCTTTACGACTTTTACATGAAATTTATATATCTACTTTTAACGCTGCCTGATTAGGCATGCAGTTTCGCATAATGTCGCATTGCAACAGAAATAACAATAATTGTAACAGCCTACGTGGTTCGAGTTCAACCTTCGATGTTACACGATTACATATTCATAGAAGATGAATATAAATTCACTTTTACTTACAAAAATCTGTACATCTTGTCGAGCGGAGTGCGTTGATTACGTCCACCCAGTTCTATGTTTTAGAAGCGCAATGGCCGTTGGCTATTTTGGACTAAATGTAAGGCCTAAACTACTGCGACCTTGAAAGCCAGCTGGTCCCTATATTACCACTTAATTCAAATATTGAACGCTACAAATGAAATTTCCAAAATCAATTTATGTGACAAGTTAAAATCAAATCTGACCTAAACTGCAAACATTGTAGTGTTAAAGAGAAACATATTCGTAATTTAAACGACAACTCATAACGTGTTCTAAAATGAGGTTTGATTAAGTGCTCGTTTTACGTCCTGAGTCTGGTGTCTTACCATGATGGCCACTGCGATAGCTTTTCTAGTAAAAATTTGTTACTTTTGTTTGACTTTTCAGTTATTCTAAAGTAATTGCTTTATTACTTTTGTTGTAATGATTCTTAAAAGGTTTGTTTTTGTAGTTATGATTGAAGTGATGTAGGTATGGAATATAATATCAAAAGACATCGAGGGGATTGTCATTAACGGAATGGAAATATACATTGACAGCACGTTAGGACCTACTCTTAATGAAAAGTATTCTCAGTTCTTTTCAAAATCAGATATTAGTTATAAAAAAATGTAAGCTGTGGGAATGTTTAAGAGTTTAATGTAGAGCTTTTTTTAACTATTAACTTATGATCATCATGAGTGGACATATAAATTGGTTCTGAAAACCGGTTTAAGAAGCAGTTACAACTTTACAACAGTCAGCGTTGCATGACATTTCTGTTACAAAATATTGTTTTAATATTGTAATGAAAGGAACTCTTGGCAATTTAAATTCTTCGGTTTCAACGTTATTTATGGCATCTTGATAAACTCATTCGACATTTAATAATCAGCAGTTTTTTTGTAAATGTAATATGTGTTGCATTGTTGCTATGACAACGAGTTTCAGCTACTGTTTATTATCTGTGGCAGAAACTATACAGCAGCATTACAACATTTCCGTACCCGTAATTGCCTAAGTGATGTTCCGTTCGGATTAAAAAACTATAGAAAACTTGTGCAGGAGTTTGAAACCATTGGTTTGGTAATGAATAAACAAAAATCAAAAAGCTCTTCACCTGTTAAAGTGATATTAAAGTTGCCGAAATCCGAGTATAGTTGCCAACAATGAAATTACTAATAACACTCAGAATGGTGAAAAAAAGGTTTTATTGCCGAACAATGTATCCTTACAAAATCTAAATAAAGTTCTAACCTAAAGATACTGATAAGCCAAAGATACTTGATTTTGCCGTGTTATCATTGACCCAAATGTCGTTAGGCAAATATCGCTTGATAAAATCTTGTGAACCGATGATAAGCCCACTTTCATCTGAAAGGTTAATGCTTGTCCAGGATAGAATGGCGACCATATTGAACACGTTAAATGTCAAATAGGTTATGATTTCGTTAGCATTTGATATTGTATAAGAAATCCCACTTATTGTAAATATTGTATATAATCAAAGTTTATAATTACGAAAAATATATAATCTGTAGTGAAATAAAGTTATCACTTAATTTTTATTGGGGAACTGATAGGCTATACTCAAAAAGATTATTACGAAATGAGATGACTATTTTATCTTTTTGTCTTATTTAAAACTTATATAACATAAAAAGTAGTCTATATAAAAGATAAAGATAATTTCGTCTTGAAAAGACATCAATCTTGAGATTATCGTGGATTATCTGTTTTAAGATCACAGTAGACAAAAAATGTGATTCTTCTTCACATGGATACTTGTGTATCTTTGCACATCATTGGATACTAAATATGATTCTTGGCAGATATTTGCAGTTTTCCACACCTCAAGACACGTGAAAAGTTTAAAAAACTAAAATTTTCTCAAAAACAATAATACTATTTTATAAAAATTAGTTTTTACCTATATCACTAGAATATATTTGCGATTGCATGTAAACGTGTGTGTTAAATGCTTTTTTAATATATGATATCATCACCATAATCACCGTGAAATATGCATGCATTATTATTATAAAATGCACATTTTTTGCATTTTTAAAGGGGTAAAGGGATTTGGAAAACTGTAAGAGAAAAGAGAATACACGGAGGTCGTGGCTCATTTTCGCATTTTTGTTGTATAATAGAGTAATGATGGCATATTACAATATTCGCGTGATGTCATTAAATTTTGTTACTTATTAAAACAGTCTTCCGCATGTCAGAGACAAATGCTTGTCTTTACTACTGAGTTGTAGTCAGAATTTCTTTGGACAAAACAACAATTGCATTTTGATTTATATTAACTGAATTCATTATGCACAAGTTTAAGACTTCCGTAAATTTCTAAACAAAATTAAACTTTTTTAAAAAAATAATCATTTTAAAGAATCTGATAACATCGCATGAAGTAAGTTACGATGGAAACAAAAGTGCGTATGAACTTTTAAAACAACTGATATTTTTAACAAATATCATTCATGTAACATCCGATTAGAAATAATAATAGTTTATTTGTTGTGTAATTACGCTTATTACTTTCGTTTCATTGGTTTTAAGGATGATTGTCCCTTGAGGGAGAACAACATAAGAGAATCTGTAACGTAATGAACTGTAACGGGGTGAAGATCATGCAGTAAAGCACCTCTTGAACTTAATGAGAAATCCACTTCTTCTCTCACAACTATCGTGCTCTAATTAAACGTATTTTGTACTTTCTCACTACATACTGACTGAGTGAAAAGTATGAACACCTCTTATAACATTAAAAAGTTCAGATAGAGAACTTATTAGTCAACCACCCTAGCTTTTAATGAAACAAAATTCAACCTTTTCTTTAGAAGTGGCGTAGTGTAGTGGTCCTAGCTCAAAAATGTAAAATAGTATTATTCTTTTTGTAGTTCATTATTTTAAAAGAGTTCTAAAAAAAAAATGGTTAGCGTAAGAAGTAATTACGATGTTTGTTATCAAAATTCCGATGGGTTGAAATTTGTTTGTTATAAATTCATGTTATATTTAACATTTGGTAATAGCATGTTTTAGTACAGTTGTAGATGGTTTAAAGTTTTAATGGGAAAACATCATTTTAACCTGGTATAAGGAAAACATAAAAGTCTCAAATTTAGACTATTTAAAGAAGAAATACAAAATAGATTTTTTCACTTTATAAACTGACTTACCCGATGACGATTTTGATATTGATATCGAAATTAGTGAAACAAGATGCAAAAATTAGTCCGGTCTACGGTATTCAAAATTGTATTTTGATATTATATGAATTACTTCGTTTCGCATTTTTTCTAAGTTTCACGTTTTTAAGTAAGTTTACAATATTAATTGTTTTCTCCATTTTTCGAAAACATAAAATATCAAAGTCTCAGACAGATTAACTACTCACTGGGAATTATAAATGGATGATTTTTATGAAATTAAATTTGTTTAATTTATTTAATCTTTACTGGAACTAAAGATTTTGAGAGATATTCACTGAACAGTCTTTAAAGGCTATTGTGTTTATTTCGTGCAATTAAATGAATGTTTACAATAATTACAACAATGCAAAGTAAGTTGTAATCTCCACGTTCGTAATGCTTGCAGTATACTTATATCACGCATCAAGCTATGTAGAAATGTTCTCGTCTTCTTTCATTGTTACATTTAAGTAATTACAGGAATGCATTACTGTAATTAATTTGTTCATTAACCAAATGTTTTATAAGTTTATATGTATAACTGTTATTTAAGTATGTAACTTAAAAACACTGTAATCAGTTTTATGCTAAACGGGACGGGTATGTATTATAATGACATTATTATAATTTAAATATTTATTATTGAACTAATTTATGTACATAATTTTAAAGAAATAAATATTAAATGTAAAAAAATTAAAGGCCGTTAGTGTGTTTTGAACACGGCAACGTCCTTTAGTTTTATACAAGCAGAAATCGTAGTAATGAGCTACGAATAAATTAGAAATGATCAGCTACCTGGTAGCTTTGGTTTTATATAAGCAGAAATCGTAGTAATGAGCTACGAATAAATTAGAAATGATCAGCTATCTGGTAGCTTTAGTTTTATATAAGCAGAAATCGTAGTAATGAGCTACGAATAAATTAGAAATGATCAGCTATCTGGTAGTTTTGGTTTTATATAAGCAGAAATCGTAGTAATGAGCTACGAATAAATTAGAAATGATCAGCTACCTGGTAGCTTTAGTTTTATATAAGCAGAAATCGTAGTAATGAGCTACGAATAAATTAGAAATGATCAGCTACCTGGTAGCTTTGGTTTTATATAAGCAGAAATCGTAGTAATGAGCTACGAATAAATTAGAAATGATCAGCTACCTGGTAGCTTTGGTTTTATATAAGCAGAAATCGTAGTAATGAGCTACGAATAAATTAGAAATGATCAGCTACCTGGTATCTTTAGTTTTATATAAGCAGAAATCGTAGTAATGAGCTACGAATAAATTAGAAATGATCAGCTATCTGGTAGTTTTGGTTTTATATAAGCAGAAATCGTAGTAATGAGCTACGAATAAATTAGAAATGATCAGCTATCTGGTAGTTTTGGTTTTATATAAGCAGAAATCGTAGTAATGAGCTACGAATAAATTAGAAATGATCAGCTATCTGGTAGCTTTAGTTTTATATAAGCAGAAATCGTAGTAATGAGCTACGAATAAATTAGAAATGATCAGCTATCTGGTAGTTTTGGTTTTATATAAGCAGAAATCGTAGTAATGAGCTACGAATAAATTAGAAATGATCAGCTACCTGGTAGCTTTAGTTTTATATAAGCAGAAATCGTAGTAATGAGCTACGAATAAATTAGAAATGATCAGCTACCTGGTAGCTTTGGTTTTATATAAGCAGAAATCGTAGTAATGAGCTACGAATAAATTAGAAATGATCAGCTACCTGGTAGCTTTAGTTTTATATAAGCAGAAATCGTAGTAATGAGCTACGAATAAATTAGAAATGATCAGCTATCTGGTAGTTTTGGTTTTATATAAGCAGAAATCGTAGTAATGAGCTACGAATAAATTAGAAATGATCAGCTATCTGGTAGCTTTAGTTTTATATAAGCAGAAATCGTAGTAATGAGCTACGAATAAATTAGAAATGATCAGCTACCTGGTAGCTTTGGTTTTATATAAGCAGAAATCGTAGTAATGAACTACGAATAAATTAGAAATGATCAGCTACCTGGTAGCTTTGGTTTTATATAAGCAGAAATCGTAGTAATGAGCTACGAATAAATTAGAAATGATCAGCTACCTGGTAGCTTTAGTTTTATATAAGCAGAAATCGTAGTAATGAACTACGAATAAATTAGAAATGATCAGCTATCTGGTAGTTTTGGTTTTATATAAGCAGAAATCGTAGTAATGAGCTACGAATAAATTAGAAATGATCAGCTATCTGGTAGCTTTAGTTTTATATAAGCAGAAATCGTAGTAATGAGCTACGAATAAATTAGAAATGATCAGCTACCTGGTAGCTTTGGTTTTATATAAGCAGAAATCGTAGTAATGAGCTACGAATAAATTAGAAATGATCAGCTACCTGGTAGCTTTAGTTTTATATAAGCAGAAATCGTAGTAATGAGCTACGAATAAATTAGAAATGATCAGCTACCTGGTAGCTTTGGTTTTATATAAGCAGAAATCGTAGTAATGAGCTACGAATAAATTAGAAATGATCAGCTACCTGGTAGCTTTGGTTTTATATAAGCAGAAATCGTAGTAATGAGCTACGAATAAATTAGAAATGATCAGCTACCTGGTAGCTTTGGTTTTATATAAGCAGAAATCGTAGTAATGAGCTACGAATAAATTAGAAATGTTCAGCTACCTGGTAGCTTTGGTTTTATATAAGCAGAAATCGTAGTAATGAGCTACGAAAAAATTAGAAATGATCAGCTACCTGGTAGCTTTGGTTTTATATAAGCAGAAATCGTAGTAATGAGCTACGAATAAATTAGAAATGATCAGCTATCTGGTAGCTTTAGTTTTATATAAGCAGAAATCGTAGTAATGAGCTACGAATAAATTAGAAATGGTCAGCTACCTGGTAGCTTTGGTTTTATATAAGCAGAAATCGTAGTAATGAGCTACGAATAAATTAGAAATGATCAGCTACCTGGTAGCTTTAGTTTTATATAAGCAGAAATCGTAGTAATGAGCTACGAATAAATTAGAAATGATCAGCTACCTGGTAGCTTTGGTTTTATATAAGCAGAAATCGTAGTAATGAGCTACGAATAAATTAGAAATGATCAGCTACCTGGTAGCTTTGGTTTTATATAAGCAGAAATCGTAGTAATGAGCTACGAATAAATTAGAAATGATCAGCTACCTGGTAGCTTTGGTTTTATATAAGCAGAAATCGTAGTAATGAGCTACGAATAAATTAGAAATGATCAGCTACCTGGTAGCTTTGGTTTTATATAAGCAGAAATCGTAGTAATGAGCTACGAAAAATTAGAAATGATCAGCTACCTGGTAGCTTTGGTTTTATATAAGCAGAAATCGTAGTAATGAGCTACGAATAAATTAGAAATGATCAGCTACCTGGTAGCTTTAGTTTTATATAAGCAGAAATCGTAGTAATGAACTACGAATAAATTAGAAATGATCAGCTATCTGGTAGTTTTGGTTTTATATAAGCAGAAATCGTAGTAATGAGCTACGAATAAATTAGAAATGATCAGCTATCTGGTAGCTTTAGTTTTATATAAGCAGAAATCGTAGTAATGAGCTACGAATAAATTAGAAATGATCAGCTATCTGGTAGCTTTGGTTTTATATAAGCAGAAATCGTAGTAATGAGCTACGAATAAATTAGAAATAATCAGCATCTGGTAGCTTTGGTTTTATATAAGCAGAAATCGTAGTAATGAGCTACGAATAAATTAGAAATAATCAGCATCTGGTAGCTTTGGTTTTATATAAGCAGAAATCGTAGTAATGAGCTACGAATAAATTAGAAATGATCAGCTATCTGGTAGCTTTGTTTTTATATAAGCAGAAATCGTAGTAATGAGCTACGAATAAATTAGAAATGATCAGCTATCTGGTAGTTTTGGTTTTATATAAGCAGAAATCGTAGTAATAAGCTACGAATAAATTAGAAATAATCAGCTATCTGGTAGCTTTGGTTTTATATAAGCAGAAATCGTAGTAATGAGCTACGAATAAATTAGAAATGATCAGCTACCTGGTAGCTTTAGTTTTATATAAGCAGAAATCGTAGTAATGAGCTACGAATAAATTAGAAATGATCAGCTATCTGGTAGTTTTGGTTTTATATAAGCAGAAATCGTAGTAATGAGCTACGAATAAATTAGAAATGATCAGCTATCTGGTAGCTTTAGTTTTATATAAGCAGAAATCGTAGTAATGAGCTACGAATAAATTAGAAATGATCAGCTACCTGGTAGCTTTGGTTTTATATAAGCAGAAATCGTAGTAATGAGCTACGAATAAATTAGAAATAATCAGCATCTGGTAGCTTTGGTTTTATATAAGCAGAAATCGTAGTAATGAGCTACGAATAAATTAGAAATGATCAGCTACCTGGTAGCTTTGGTTTTATATAAGCAGAAATCGTAGTAATGAGCTACGAATAAATTAGAAATGATCAGCTATCTGGTAGTTTTGGTTTTATATAAGCAGAAATCGTAGTAATGAGCTACGAATAAATTAGAAATGATCAGCTATCTGGTAGCTTTAGTTTTATATAAGCAGAAATCGTAGTAATGAGCTACGAATAAATTAGAAATGATCAGCTACCTGGTAGCTTTGGTTTTATATAAGCAGAAATCGTAGTAATGAGCTACGAATAAATTAGAAATGATCAGCTACCTGGTAGCTTTAGTTTTATATAAGCAGAAATCGTAGTAATGAGCTACGAATAAATTAGAAATAATCAGCATCTGGTAGCTTTGGTTTTATATAAGCAGAAATCGTAGTAATGAGCTACGAATAAATTAGAAATAATCAGCATCTGGTAGCTTTGGTTTTATATAAGCAGAAATCGTAGTAATGAGCTACGAATAAATTAGAAATGATCAGCTATCTGGTAGCTTTGGTTTTATATAAGCAGAAATCGTAGTAATGAGCTACGAATAAATTAGAAATGATCAGCTACCTGGTAGCTTTGGTTTTATATAAGCAGAAATCGTAGTAATGAGCTACGAATAAATTAGAAATGATCAGCTACCTGGTAGCTTTGGTTTTATATAAGCAGAAATCGTAGTAATGAGCTACGAATAAATTAGAAATGATCAGCTACCTGGTAGCTTTAGTTTTATATAAGCAGAAATCGTAGTAATGAACTACGAATAAATTAGAAATGATCAGCTATCTGGTAGTTTTGGTTTTATATAAGCAGAAATCGTAGTAATGAGCTACGAATAAATTAGAAATGATCAGCTATCTGGTAGCTTTAGTTTTATATAAGCAGAAATCGTAGTAATGAGCTACGAATAAATTAGAAATGATCAGCTACCTGGTAGCTTTGGTTTTATATAAGCAGAAATCGTAGTAATGAGCTACGAATAAATTAGAAATAATCAGCATCTGGTAGCTTTGGTTTTATATAAGCAGAAATCGTAGTAATGAGCTACGAATAAATTAGAAATGATCAGCTACCTGGTAGCTTTGGTTTTATATAAGCAGAAATCGTAGTAATGAGCTACGAATAAATTAGAAATGATCAGCTATCTGGTAGTTTTGGTTTTATATAAGCAGAAATCGTAGTAATGAGCTACGAATAAATTAGAAATGATCAGCTATCTGGTAGCTTTAGTTTTATATAAGCAGAAATCGTAGTAATGAGCTACGAATAAATTAGAAATGATCAGCTACCTGGTAGCTTTGGTTTTATATAAGCAGAAATCGTAGTAATGAGCTACGAATAAATTAGAAATGATCAGCTACCTGGTAGCTTTAGTTTTATATAAGCAGAAATCGTAGTAATGAGCTACGAATAAATTAGAAATAATCAGCATCTGGTAGCTTTGGTTTTATATAAGCAGAAATCGTAGTAATGAGCTACGAATAAATTAGAAATAATCAGCATCTGGTAGCTTTGGTTTTATATAAGCAGAAATCGTAGTAATGAGCTACGAATAAATTAGAAATGATCAGCTATCTGGTAGCTTTGGTTTTATATAAGCAGAAATCGTAGTAATGAGCTACGAATAAATTAGAAATGATCAGCTACCTGGTAGCTTTGGTTTTATATAAGCAGAAATCGTAGTAATGAGCTACGAATAAATTAGAAATGATCAGCTACCTGGTAGCTTTGGTTTTATATAAGCAGAAATCGTAGTAATGAGCTACGAATAAATTAGAAATGATCAGCTACCTGGTAGCTTTAGTTTTATATAAGCAGAAATCGTAGTAATGAACTACGAATAAATTAGAAATGATCAGCTATCTGGTAGTTTTGGTTTTATATAAGCAGAAATCGTAGTAATGAGCTACGAATAAATTAGAAATGATCAGCTATCTGGTAGCTTTAGTTTTATATAAGCAGAAATCGTAGTAATGAGCTACGAATAAATTAGAAATGATCAGCTACCTGGTAGCTTTGGTTTTATATAAGCAGAAATCGTAGTAATGAGCTACGAATAAATTAGAAATGATCAGCTACCTGGTAGCTTTAGTTTTATATAAGCAGAAATCGTAGTAATGAGCTACGAATAAATTAGAAATGATCAGCTACCTGGTGGCTTTGGTTTTATATAAGCAGAAATCGTAGTAATGAGCTACGAATAAATTAGAAATGATCAGCTATCTGGTAGCTTTAGTTTTATATAAGCAGAAATCGTAGTAATGAGCTACGAATAAATTAGAAATGATCAGCTATCTGGTAGTTTTGGTTTTATATAAGCAGAAATCGTAGTAATGAGCTACGAATAAATTAGAAATGATCAGCTACCTGGTAGCTTTAGTTTTATATAAGCAGAAATCGTAGTAATGAGCTACGAATAAATTAGAAATAATCAGCATCTGGTAGCTTTGGTTTTATATAAGCAGAAATCGTAGTAATGAGCTACGAATAAATTAGAAATGATCAGCTATCTGGTAGCTTTGGTTTTATATAAGCAGAAATCGTAGTAATGAGCTACGAATAAATTAGAAATGATCAGCTACCTGGTAGCTTTAGTTTTATATAAGCAGAAATCGTAGTAATGAGCTACGAATAAATTAGAAATGATCAGCTACCTGGTAGCTTTGGTTTTATATAAGCAGAAATCGTAGGAATGAGCTACGAATAAATTAGAAATGATCAGCTATCTAGTAAACTTAAATTCTTCTTATATTCTGGTATACGGCAAGCTTTTTTTACATATTATTCGTGCTATCGTAAATTTGTATTTGCGATAAAAAAAATGTACACTTCATTTTTTTTTTTAAATAAAGTACGGTATTTTAATTATTTTACTACGTGGCCTGTAGAATAGGCCATATGGACAAACTACACATACATTGTAAAATTTCATCAAAATCGTTCAATTCGTTTACTCATCATTAGTATGAATAGTCACGAGATACAAATACATTTAAGCAAAACCCATTTTTTTTTTGGACTCTGAGGGACTTAAATAAAGATCTGTTTATCAAAATATTACGATCAATTTTCACGACCGCTATATATTCTATATAAATAGTCTACTTAATGAAATGAGGAAGTAAAAACATGAGAACGTTTTTCCAGGTTTGTGTTCGGGTATTTGAAAAACACTGAGCACTTTTTAGTTTCCCTATTAGTTAGTGAACACATAATAACAATTTCCAAAACCATGAATGGGAAGACTAATTTGAATTTATTAGGTTGAACAATAATTAAACTTAAACTGTTGTCGAAAACCATGATCTGTATTCCAGCGTGTAATTAGAATAAAAAGTAATTTAATAATAACATGCCGACTTTTCGTGATATGATTTCGTTCAGAATAATATTTCCAAACATTAACACCGAAGGATAATGTCATAATCCTGACATACTAACATCACAGACATACTTCCATACTAATCCTGACATACTTATCATAATCTCTGACATACTGTCATGTAGTCAGACAGGTTGTCTGTCACCTGGTTATTCCGATAAAACAAAATTATTCATAACACAACTTAAAATTTACGGATTATGCAGCCAGAAGCAATTACAGCAATTTAAATAAGGAATAACAACTGAAGATAGGCCTACGTAACAATCAATACTCTTTCATCTTTGTTATCCTGTCATTCAGCTGAAGGTAGATTTTACGTTAACTCTAATTTTACTAATTGAATTTATAAATAATGCATAACTGTATTCGGAGTCGTCTGTGATAAAATTCATCATTAAACTTGCATCAAAGATAAGTACATTGTGAATTGTGATTTGTATATTTCAAGAATCAATAGCCTACTTAATTATTTTTGATGTTGATTGAATCGTTGAATTTTAAAATTACCTACTATGAAATTGGTCGACAGATTTTTAAATTTTTAATTTAATCCTACTTTAACTTTAATTACTGTTTACCAGTAATTTCCTATTGTGTAAATGAAACAATACAGGACGTTTTGAGAGTGTACATCAACTTTTGTACACTCTTTGGTACACATTATAAGGCACCTTATAATGTTCTCAGGTGCCTAAATTAAAACATAAAAAACATTACAATTAAAACGTAAGCCCAGATGTCTTGTTAAATTACTAAGACTAAGGAAAATCGCTGAAGGCTGATATCGCGAGTTCTTTACAAATACATGAGCTGAGCAGTGGTAGGTATTTTATAGCATCAACATTAAAGTTAATTGAATAAATTACAAAAATTAGGCTTCGCAAACACATTTTTTATTGAGCAAAGTAAAAAGTCCACAATATGGATAAAGACAATGAATGTGTCACTTTTTCTTATAAAATGAACATTCTATTTCTGAACATTTTCAAAAAGCTAAACCAGTAGGCCTACTTAGGCCAACATTGTTTAGAAAATTGGTTTGGACAGCAGAAATACTCGTATATTCAGTTTGAAAAATAATGGAATTACTTTAAGTTATTAATAAATATCTCGTATATTAGAGATAGATACAAGTGTAACTCAGTAGCATATATTTATGACACTCAGGCATATTTGTATCTCCAATATATTTATTTATAATTCTAAATAATTCCATTAAATTTCAATAAATTTTAACAAGACGTTAATTAATTAGGAAACAACTTAATCAGTATTCAAACTAAACAAGTAGGATACAACTTACCCGATAATACTAAGTATTTTAAGGTTAAAGTGACTTTGCTTACTTTTAATCTTCAACTTACACAAAAATTATAAAAACTATTACCACTAACAAAAACAAAAAAACACAATAAAAACATAACTTCAAAACTAAACATTAACCAACAATCGACTGACTGCCAACTGGACTTCAGTTACAATAATAATTTCGTTCACTATCCTTAATCACAATGACAGTACAGCACAGAAGAAATGAACACGTCTTACTGTACGCTTTTTAGGTCTACATACTTAACAGTTAAAATCTATATTCTTTTACCATTAGTTTATCTATGACCATTGCTTGTAACAATATATTTTGCAATCTATTTATTTAGTGCTTTACTACTTATAATAAATATTTATCATTAATTGTATCATAGTAAATACTTAAAATTATACTATTTCACTATTTTTTCTTCTTCTTTATTCTAATTAGAATATTTTTCTTTTACTGTTTTACATTAGATAAACAGTACAATTATAATCTCCTACATTTTTTAGTACTTTACAACTTACGGCAGATTTGAATGAGACAAAATCTGGACTTATATTTTTTATAAATCTATAAAGATTTATGAAATCTTTTGTTATATTTCATTGTATTATACAGAGTGTTCCGTAAATCCGTAAGGATACAATAATGTATGATCTAATATAGTCTATTAGGCATAATATGTACGAAAATAATAATCATCATTCTTCGTATTTGAAACTGTATTTTTTATGACAGCGGATTGATTTTAAAATTACGTATTTCATTTTGTTATGTTTTATTAGATGTTGATGCAATTTTAGTAGACCTAATGCTAAATTTTACTGTAATTTTGTAATTAAATTACATTTTACTGTATTAATTAAAATAAGTATACGGTGAATTAATTTAAAAAGATAATATTTTATTTGACGATATTTCATTCCCTAAGTCTGTAAAGATATAATTAAATTTAAATCTAGCTTTGAAGAAAAATAATTAATTATTTGATTGAAGTAGAACTTCACTGTAATAATTGTTTCTTCATCTGTTCGAAAGGCAGGCTTAAGTAAATCTTCAGAGGGAATCTTGACCTGAAAAATTATAATTTGCTTTAAATAAAACCAGGATCATGTCTTTATAGTCCCTCGGGGGTTGTTTATGTGAGTTGTTGAAGCAAAGTTTGTCTTATTATTTATTTGTTGTTATTATTAAAGAGACCATGAAAGATTATCTTTACTAATTTTTGACATACAAATTAAAAATTATTATGCACAACATTTTTCATACTTTTTAACATTAATTATATTCAGTTTAAAAGGATTCAAATGCAACCCTTTCATTTTATAAAAAGTAACAAGAAACTTGGCAATCTTACAAAAAAGTACTATTTTTGAACGAAACGATCGACATGGAATGATCAAATATTCAATAAAAAAATCTAAAACATTTTATAATTTCTCAAAATCGGTGTGTAATAATCTTTGCTTATATTCTGATTACAAATTTTGGTTAGCTAAAACTAAAACTAATCCAAGCGGTGATGAGTGTTTATTTTTCTTTTTTAATTTACTCCAGAATAGTAATTTATTTTACCTCAAATTTAGTTATGAATTTTCCTATTTTACCCAAACTTGCCCGCGTATACCGCGACCGTGTGAATAAATGTTTTCCTTCTTTTGCTGCCTGTGTCCATATTATCATTATTAACAGATGTAATCATAAGACATTTTATGAAAATTGAGTTTTGTCAATGGCTGTCCCTTTCTCCCAAATTTGAATGGGGATTAACACCCAGGACTTCGGGATTTTCCGGGTGGAATTCATCAATGAGTTTTCCTAGTTTTAAGGATTTCGCTAACCCATTTTTGAAGCCCAAAAACCTCTAGTATTAAAGTTTAAACAAAATCCTTCTTCTGGATGCCGAGATCCATTTTGTACGCATTGAAAAGAATGTAGCTTGTATTAGAGTTCATTATATATATATATATATATATATATATATATATATATATATATATATATATATATAGATTTTATATTGATCAGATACAATGTGAAATTGTTTCTGAACATCGTATATGTATACAGGTCAATATTAATACACACATTAAGGACAGTCTGAATATACATAATGTGTACGGTCCACACTACATATATAAATTTTTATATGTATGTATATACGCGTATATATCCTGAACTCTAACACAAGCAACATTCGTTTCCATGCGTACATATATTCGCAATTTTAACCACGATTTAATTCAAACTCCAACGATATAAAAATGATTTTGAACAGGTTGAACAAATTCGTTAACCTGCAAATTCGTTCAACAGTTTCAAAATGTTGAACATAATCATTGATAAAAAATTGAAGCCTTAAGTTTTAATAATGCACGTACAGTAATGATTTCCACTTCAGTCATCATTAAAGTAAATGAACTACAATTTTTATATCACATTAAATCACAGCAATGACATTTAATAGGAACAAAATTACTGTCATTAATTATTTTACTGTTAATTATTTTTTTAAAGCGATCTTTGTAAAAAATGTATTTGTTGGCTGGGAAATCTAATTTAAAAGTTTTTTTCACAAAATTTGGCGTTCTTAGAATTGGAAACAATTAATTGCTGGTCTATATTATTGTTAAGTTTAGAAGACTGAAGACATACTTTTGTAATATACAAATCTTGTAACACTAACCACCAAGTCTAATCAAACACTGCATTCTGGAACCACCAACCAAAGTTTGTTAAACAAACACTGTTTGTTAGGAATTGTAATAAATTCAAATCAGCAACAAGGAATTAACAAAAAATTGTGAATTAATTAAAACACTTGCAAAATAAACACAAAGAGTAGAACAAATATTGTATATTTGTTGTGCACTTCTTGTGAAGAAGCATAGAAAAAATGCCAGGACATCTGAATTGCGGCGAAACATTTTCCTCATATGATTAACAAGTGAACAAGATTTAAGGAGTTTGTTTTTAGAAATTAGGCACATTTTCTGCTTTTTTGTCTGTATTTTCCGAACATAATTTTCAGGAAAATAATTAAATATAAAAAAAACGTATGCAGTGATTTTTAATTATTCTACTTTCATGTTAGTCATATTAAAGTATATAATTAATTAAAAATATAATTAACGAACTAATTTCTTTTTCAAGTAAACCTTATAAATTATACATGTTGAACAAAGCATCTTTGTAAGCATGTAAAAGATCTTGAGTTCTTTGTTCCTCCCACAGCCGTATTCTGATTGCTTCGTAGATCCTTGATATACTGACAAAGTGGTTCCGTTTTGAAACAAGTGTACCTTTTAGTTAGGAGCTTTTGAATTTAAAATACAGTTATTCAAATAACAGCAGCGGGATTCATAGCGACGAAACGAATTTTCAGTAGAATAACATTGAGTGACGTCACGTAATTGAAAATTTCAAAACTGGAAAATCAAATTTCGTACAAAAATTGATTTTGGTATGGTTTAAATTTCTGCAGTTACGAAACCGTTGTCGGGTTCATTTTTGTATTTTCAATTAAATTGGAAATTGAAAATATTATTTTACGAACATTACAATAATAAAATCAGATTACAAAAAAATGTTATAGGCTACATTTTGAAAATTGGTTTTAGTGAAACCTTGGACAAGTTTGTTGTCCAACGGTCAACCAGTTTCACAATGACATTTAAAATCTTTTAAAATAAGTCGTAGTTTTTTATTCCACTTTTTTAAAAAAATCAACCTCAAATTGTTTGTCAGCGTTAAAATCTGCATCAATTGGTATTTTGATTTTCACTAAAAATACGAAATGAAGTCGAAATTTTAAAACACTAATTTACGGGTATTTTTATGCTGATTACGATAGTTAATAAAACTTTAAAAAAATAGTGCAATTTAAAAATGTTACTAATATTAAGACAGCCAAAGATCAATTTTGTAATGTTATTTAAAACTCACAAATGAATACATACTCAAATTTTAGTTTGTGTATAAGTTTATGTTTAAAAAATTTGCTTTCATTTAGTCAGTCATCTGCGTGGCGCTATTGTTTTTTATTGAATTAAAAAAAGCCATTTTCTTTGCATTTAACTTACTTAAAGCCACCAATATTTAAATCATATATCAATGGCAATTTATTTATATAAATACTTGTAAAAATTAAATTGTTTATTTTTATTCGGATCACTTCCATCCATGGTCTAACTAATCTTACAATTCCTATAAATGATCTATATATAATTCATATAATTTGTGTGCGCGCGCGCAGAACACATATGATTCAAAATTGGCACAAAAATCGATTTTGTTAAAATATTTTGCATCGTTTATGCAGATTAGGTTGATAAAACAGATTTTCAAAAGAGTATAAGATAAAAAACATATTGTTGAAAATTCGTTTCCATCATGCCAGCGACACAGATGTGTGCCACTATTATGTGATATAACCCTGTTGTATATATAAAGATTATATAGCCTACTACAATGGGATAGATTTGAAGAGCTCCTTATATTAGTGCCACGACTTACTAGGTCGCATTGAGATCTCTTTCATTCAGTGCCAAGGTTGAGCATCACTTGTTCTTCGCTTTCTGAAAAACTATCGACAGAACACCGGATTGCACGCGCATCGGGACTTTTCGGACAGATAGCGAACCATTCATTTTGTTTGAATTTTCGACTGCATTTAAGAAGAGATTGATAACAAATCATTAGAGCTGATTTTGAAAAATAATAATATTTAAGCAGCTTTTAATGTTTAAAAAAGTGCTTAATTTAAATAACACAATTCTTGAGATTTTGAATAAACGCCATTTTAAAAAGGTTGGAACAGATTTTCTTGTGTACGAAGACGTTATAAAAATAGCCTTTTTACAATGCATCCTTTAGTAGAGAACAGCAATTATTTTCCAGTGGTTCTTTACAAATAACGTTTAACATTTAATAGGTCTACTTCCATTGTAAAACATATGAAAACGTTTGCAAGTAGGGAGTTCTAGGTAGAACAATGAACTAACTTTGAATAGCCATTCTGTGGTTTGCAAAATTTGGTCGCAGAGTAGGCCTAATTACATTTAATTTCAGTGTAACAACTACATATTCATGCATGACATATGATTGCTAATTGTTTGTTTTTATTTGGCAGGCACGAGCGATTTTTTACACATTAAAATAGGCTATAGGGCATATTGTTAATTTCTGCTTTTTAACAATAGACGACATATTTAAAGTCGGTTCAACTCTATAACGAAATAAAAGTTACAAGAAGAGCTACCTTGAACGGACATGTATATGGTGTATATGTTACAGTGCCCCCGCTACGGCAACCAAAATCAATTCGTAGTTTACCTCAATCACACCATGTTAGTTTAGTTATGACTATCATAACCTAACTAAACTAACATCGCATGCGTGGAAATAAAGTTTTTCACCTTTTGAAGTGAAAAACATTTATAGTCGCTGTTGACAATATGGGTATGAACATTAGTTTTCGCGTCACACTTAATTCCGTAACGCATACCTCCATATATATATATATATATATATATATATATATATATATATATATATATTAATATAATATATATTAAAATTAATTAATTATATTATATTAATTAATTAACAACTATATTATATATATGTATTAATATACATATATATGTAGACTTGAAGTGACTATTTCTAAACAGCTGATTTCGCACACAGCTGTTGCTTCATTTCAACTGAGGTTATGTTTGTTGTTTTAGTTAATTTTAAAAATGTGTATTTTATAACTTTCTGTAGTTAAATTATTTAATGAATATGGTCTATATCAAATTTTCATTTCTGTCGGCACTATCCCAAGTGTCATATGTAATGTTTTCACGGTTTTCTGAATTTTTAAACATAAATTGTTGTTGAAAATCAAAAATAAATAACAGGCTATATTTCAATACGAAAATAGTTACTCATGACTAACAAATGGTAAACAAGTATCCAGCTGTTTATTTGTCTCACCCTAATGCTATCTTTAATTTTGTTAACATATTGACTTATGCAAATCATATCATTGGATAGTTATTTCTTTTCAGATGTAAATCATTGCAGACCCCCGCTAATGTGTTGATCATGAATTTGGCGGTCAGCGATTTCTTCCTGTTATTCAAGATGCCTATATTTATTTTCAACAGCTTATACTGTGGTCCTGTTCTAGGAAAACTTGGTAATTACTTCTATATATTATATTGCAGTTTAAATACAATGCATATAGATTCTGTATTTATGTTAATATAATAATACGAGGATTTATAAATATTTGGAATACTACTGTGAACAAGAATTTTAATATTTTGAACAGTTAAATATTGAAACTAAGTGTGAACAAGGAAAATCTTTTCTGTATGCATTCTATGATTTGCAAATGTATTGCCCTGTTGAAAGGCATAAATACGGTTAATACTGAATGGTTTCCCATTAGTTTTTTCTTTTATTTGAAATATATGTAATTATTTTCTTTTAAAATACTACTGTCATTAATAATGAATTTGGAAAATCTTGTTTAACATGCATTCTATTGTTTGCAAATGCATCATGAAATTGCTCTACTGAAACGTCTAAGGATAAAATTGGATGTACCTAATCTTCAGCGCTTGTTCCCTCAACTTTCTAGTTTTTCATGAAATTATAAACTATACTAATTCATCAAATTAGTATGTTTTCAATTTTTAAGAAATAATATCCAGTGGAAATCCTGAGTAGTAGCAATAGGGTTTATACAAATATTCTGATAGAAGAAAGTAAACATAAAACATGTTAAAAATAATCATATTTCTAAAACATTTTATAGGTTTGAAACTGTACAGACTATGATGCAGTTGCTTATTAAAATACTTATTGTTAAATCGTTTTAAAACAATTTAACAGACTAGAATTATATTACTTTTCATGGAACATTTCAAAACTGCAAGCTTCATTTTTTTCCGGCGAAAAACAAACCTTTAAGGTTATAATCGCCGAGGCGCAATATTAAGATATTGAAAACGATTAAATAAGAAATAAAATTTAGGAGCATCTCAAAAACAAAAAATAACAATAATTAAAACAAAATACAATAACAACTATAAATACTTTTCCTAAAACTAGTTAACAATAATATATAACTTTAAAAAAATAATTATAATAAAATAAATAAATAAAACTAAACAAGAAGAAAACAAAGCAAACAATAATAAATTAAGGCAAATAAATAGCCACAATATCTACAACTTGTTGCAGGGCTGTAGAGGCCCTGAAATATTATTTTTTAAATTACATTTTATTAAACAAATCGAGACGATGGAGGAATTTCAGGGTTTGGTCAATGGCTGAGACACTATCTCCCAACATCGTCTGCACGCACTTCTCCAAACTACATACACGCCGTATATTTAGGAAGCCACCACAGTCTAACAATATATGTTTTACTGTGATGGTTTCTCTACAAATTCCACATTGAAGCGGGTCCCCGCGTTCCATCAGGAATCCATGCGTTAACATGGAGTGCGAAGGCGGGTAACCACAACCTCTTCTCTCCGATTTGCACGTATTGACGAGCCCCAAGGACGAACAGTATTTTTAATTACCCTCAATTTCTTATCCATTCATTTTCCCCACTGTAGAAGAATTAAATGTTTTAATTGTGACAAAGAAAGTCCGACAAGATGACACGTTGTTGTTGCATGGCGGCAGAAAAGTTGCTTCCTTTGCTGAATTACCCACTACAGTGTTTTCAAATATTCCACACTGACCAGGAATCCATGAAAAGTGATACTCTAGCACCTCGTAATTCAAGTCTAAAGACGACGCACAAAATATCTTGAACAAGAGGGTTTACCGAATAGATATCCTGAATTGCCTGGAGGGCACTTTTTGAATCAGAACAAACCACGTAATGCAAACTATGGAATTCTATAGTGTTTAGAGCCTTTAAGATGGCAAACACTAAACATACTAAAAATTGAGGGTAATCCATACTTATACGTTTCGTCCAGTGAGTAAAACGCACATCCAACATTATTATTCATCTCAGAACCATCTGTGAAAATAAATTTAGCAGATGTATATGAATTAATCAATCGAGAAAACTCACGTTGATACACAATGTTAGGGGTATTATCAAGTATGCACACAAAGAGAAATCAAAGGTCGGCATATTGATTTTCCATGGAGGGACAAGACGAAAGGACCTTTCAAACATTGCGGGTAGTTCAATATGCAAGTCTTCAAAAACCCGGGATGTTCTAATGCCAACAGGCGCAGTAGCATGCGGTAGGGAGACAATTGTTGGAGCAACTAATTGTGGAAAATTGTATTATAAGCAGAGTAACACGATTTACATAATAAATTACATACGTAACTTAGTTGTAACTGTTGTCTCCGACGAGAGAGGTTCGCCAGCATAGACAAGAATACTCACGTCGGGACTTGAACGAAAAGCACCAGAAACAAGACGGATTGTAGAATTATGGACGGGATCTAGTTTCTTTAAAATCGATTGTCGAGCAGATGAATATACAATGCTGCCTTAATCAATTCGTAAACGAATTACTGCACGATAAAAAATAGGCATACTAGTCCTATCGGCTCCCTATCGAGAGCCCCTAAGTACACTCAACATATCGAGAATTTTGTTACATCGTAACTTCAAATCATGCATATGAGGGCTCCAGGATAGCCTTTCATCGAATATTAGACCCAGGAATCGAACACATGGAGAAGTCCGAAGTTGTATACCATCAAGATATAACGTAGGAGCTTGGATCTGTCGACGGTGACTGAAGGCAATGCACTGAGTTTTAGCAGCAGAGAATTTAAAGCCAGTAGATTTCGTCCATGTCTGCAACCTATTTATTACCAGCTGAATAGTTCTCTCAGCTGTTGCCATGTTCCTGGTGCTTACGTAGATAGAAAAATTGTCCACAAAGAGCGAACATCGGACAGGGGACTGTACATTAGAAGTTATGCTGTTTATTGCAACAGCAAACAGGGTAACACTAAAAACACTCCCCTGTTGGACACCATTCTCCAAGTGGAATCGATCTGATAACGTAGTTCCAAGACGCACCCTGAAATGCCTAGTACATAGAACGTTTTTAATAAAACCATGAATCCTCCTTGTATACCCCATGATTTTAAAATGTTCAGTATTCCTCTTCTCCAGGCCATGTCGTATGCCTTCTCTAGGTCAAAAAATATAGCAACTAGTGTTTGACGCAAAATAAAGGCATTTTGTATTGCAGATTCTAGCAGAACCAGCTGATCCACAGAAGATCTTCCTTGCCTAAAACCGCACTGGTCTTTAGATAGTAATTTATTAGTTTCTAAATAATAAACAAGTCGACGATTTACCATTTTCTCTATTAGCTTGCATAGTACGCTGGTAAGAGAAATAGGACGATGGCTACTTGGATCAGTTTTATCTTTACCTAGCTTAAGAATAGGAATTACTGCAGCTTCCAACCAATCAACAGGGAAGGAATACTCCTTATACATAAGATTGTAATCTCAAAAAGAAGAAAAAACTTACTTGACGGTGGAAGATTTTTAATCATTGAGTAAACAAAGTTTCAGGACCAGGAGCTGAATTCTTTGTGGATAACAGTGCAGATTCCAGCTCCTGCAGAGTAAACAGACAATTCAGAGGAGAATCGTCAGATGTACTGACGGTAAAAGGCAATGTTTCTAATGCACTTTTGTGTTTACAAGAGGCAGTGTTACAGGCTACAGAAGACAAAAAACTTGCAAAGGATGACCATAAAAGATTTACAATGTCGGAACACTCAGAAACCAATAATCTGTTCGCTTGTTGAAGTACCATCAATCCTACAGATGGAGGTGGACCAGATATAGAACCTAGTTTCTTCCAGACAACAGTTGTAGGTGTTGTTCTACATATTGTTCCGATGTATTCGGTCCAAGAATTCTTTATGCTTTGCCTGAAAATTTTACGAGCTTTTGCTCGTAGAGCTTTATATTCCTCAAGGTTTTCACTTGTCGGACTTCTAATGAATCTTCTCAGAGCTCTTCTACGAAGACGTAATGCCTTCAAACACTCCTCGTTCCACCAAGAGATAGGTCGTGGTGGCTTTGCTGAAATTTTAGGGATGGTAATCTCTGCTACATGTAGGTTATTTTGAGTGAATTTGTTGATTTTATATTATTATTAATTTCAACGTCTGGTGATACAAATTTGCTTTTGAATTCTTTCCATTTCGCTTTATTCAGAATCCAACGTGGTAGGCTTTGATTCGGACGAGGGAAATTAAGAAGTGAAATAATAATGGGAGTATGATCGCTGCCGTAAAGATCGGGTAACACCGACCATTCAACCTTTGTTGTCAGTACCGGACTACAAAAGGACAAGTCCACAATTGTCCATTTGCCAGTAGAAACCGCCAAATGAGTGGGGGACCCCGTCATTTAAAAGACATAAATTCAGGTCGGTTCTTATTTTATCAATCGTGTTCCCCTAGGACTACAAGTTGAAGAACCCCAAGAAGTATGATAGGCATTAAAATCGCCCATCAGTAAAAATGGTGTAGGTAACTGAGATATTAGGTCAACAAGGTCATTATTTTGAAAGTTATAACTCGGCGGTAGGTAAAGGCATCAAATATATGGACCGTTTATAAGGAACGGCAATCTGAACAGCTACAGCCTCTGAAGGAATCACTTCATTAACAGTAACCGAATCAATAGAGTTGTTGCCGAATCAAAGAATGGCAATGCCACCTTTTCTCTACAGTGAAATCGGATCTGAAAATGGAAACTGTGACCCTTCACGCTGAACCCTTCAAGCTGAAACTGTGAGATTCACGAAGATGTGTTTCCTGAAGGTACAGCACTAATGGAAATGAATCTCGCACAAGAACTTTCAGGTCTTCAATATGGCATCGTACCCCATTAATATTCCACTGTACTACGTTGTGATTTAAGTTTGCAGACATTGAAATGTAATGAACTAGTATATTATAGGATTAATGTCACTTTCACTGTTTTTATGTACATTGGGATTATCAGATTCAACAGACACAGAGTCACTACTGTGACTAATGTCAGACTCTGATAATTTTTTGAATTTGTTTACAGAAGGTTTAGCAGTAGAACCTCCTTTAGAAGTTTTTTCATTTTTTTAAACAAGGTTTTTTACTATAGTAGAATTTTTATTTCCAAATGTCGGTGGACAAGTTTGATTTTTTTTTTTAAAAAGTATTCCAGTCCTGGAGTGGTTTTTTTTGTCAACAGGCTTCAACACTTGCGACGTTGTCATTCGTGGCTTGGTCACTGGAAATAGGCTCTTTTTTTAAAGTAAGCTCAGGAGTTACTTTTACAGGAGAAAGCAAAGTAGGACCTTCCTTCACAACCGGAACCGAAATTTGAGCGACATTGGATGATACCATAACTAACAACTGAGCAACTTGATCAATCAAAACTTTTACAGTTTTGGGTAGCTCATCACAATTCACACAAGACATTTTTTGATTGAATGTAGCAGCAGCAAACGATTTTCAACTTATGGTTTTTTTGGCTTAGAGTTTTTATGGATCTTCTTGGCTTCAGAAATGGGTACCTTATCTTTGGCCATTAGAGATAAAATAGATTTTTCTTCTAGAAACGTGGACAGATCGGAGATCGAGCAGGATGATCACCACCACAATTCACACAATGCGGTATAAATTGACAACCTTAACCAAACCTACTACAATTTCCGCAAAACTCAAGCTTCGTGCACGACGAACTCATATGACCGAAGCCTTGACATTTAAAGCAACGCCTTGGATTCGGAACATATGGCCTCATCGACAGCCTTTGATAACCAGCATAGATATGATCGGGTATTGTAGGTTTTCCAAATGTCAAGATCAAGGAGGATGTGGGGATTTTTTTACCTTGTCCATTCGCATTATTCTGCAGACATCGATTACAGCTTCTGAAGTCAACTCCTTTATTTCATTTAATTCTACACGTAGAAGATCTCGGCAACTTATGACACCTTTTGCAAAACTTAAGGTTCCACAGATATCTTGACTGTTTCGAAGAAGGAAGTCATTTTTAACAGTGACTGGGTCTGCTTGTCGCTGTTAGTTTGCACAAGTAAAATCCCGTTTTGTAGTTTCTTGATAGATACTACGAGACCTGCTCTACCAACAATAGCTTTATTGTACATTAATAAATAACAAAAGGCGAGACTTTGGACAAATCCGCTCCTTCCGTTGACTTTTTGAACACTAAAAATCTCGGAGAAGGTAACGTAAAATTACCATCTCCTTGTACGTTTGGTGTAGTTTCCATATCTTTGCCCTTTGCTGCACTAACATCACTTTCTACAGACTCGTTTGACAAGGTCAAACGATGCCTCTTTAAAATAATTTTGGCGTTTTGTTTGTTATTTTCTATAATTAGTTTGCCGAGCGATTCATGAACGAAGATTTTTCGAACAAGTAGCACAGGGTGAACCCAAATGTCACCAATAGTCCAGGAGACTCGAACTAAAGCGAGAATCCCCAATGGGGAGGATCTCCAATATCCTGGAGCCGAAATACATGTCTTCAGCACTCCAGCATCTTAGGACTGGGTTCCTGTACAAAGTTACGGTTTCCCAAACCCAAGTACCTCTGGCAACCGCCCTCTATGTACTCATAGAATGCAACCATTTGTTTCGATAGACTCAGCTTTGGGCCCTGACACCCATAACTCAACATTCATGTGCTTGCCAGGCGCCTATAGGCTGCTCGGTCCCAGAGCTTGTCCCATCCTCGGCAGTGCTAGGCATACATCAGTTTACACATACTTGGCCCCGCCAAACGAAACCAAGCAGTATCGCCACTATCAGACATAATGGAACAAGAACAGCAAATCCCTAAATGTAAGTGTGAGTGTAAAGTGTTTAAATCGTAAGTGTAGTGTTGTAAGTAGTGTGAGTTAGACTCGGGTGTCGCGAGGTTCGCCTAGATCATCTCAATAGGTGCAGCTAGTCTGCACCCCCTGCTGGTGTGTGTGTGTGTAGATAAGTGAAAGTAGTATGAGCTAGAGGTTCAGTGGGATCGCTAAGCCCATCAGCTGCCTCCGCCGGGTAAAACTGCAAGCTTGAAACAGAAATAATTTGTGGAATATGGAATTAAAATAACTGCTCCAATTGAGATGGCCAGGCCTTGATAGTCTGATTTCCTTGGAATCAGTTATAAGAAGTGCTGTAACTGTGTTCAGGCTGATTTATAATAATTAATAAAATGTCCTCTTTTCAGCAATGTCCAGTACAAAATTACAAAGAAATAATGCATATTTTATTTTACAGCATACCTTGAAGATTTAGTAACATTAAAGTTTTATATTATGAGTTCAGTGCCACTCATCTTGAATAATTTTATCCTACTTCACAGTGCAACAATTTCATAATTAGCTTTCATGTGAATACAAAACAGATGATTTTATTTTATTTTCTCCTTTAACGTATTTAATTTTCAACAGAGTTAAACAAAAATATAATTTTACAGACATTTTTTAGGAAACATCCTTTTTTAAAAGAGACCAAATGAGTATGAAGCTAAATGTAGAATAGACAAAATTATAAATGCTTTAGACGATAAAAAAATGCACAGCTAACATCACAATTACTACTTTTAAAAAAGATAAAGTAATCAATCAATAATTAATTATTAAAAAAGTACAACATTAATATAATGTTTTACTATTATGATGTATAACTATTTACAATTTGTACTATTACCATTAAAGCCAATTATTAAAAGTAATAAATAATAATGCAACTACAAATTATTTAAAACGATCTCTTGAAGACATCAGGCCATGCAATACAAGCAACATATCTCTATTCACGATTTACAGCAGATGAACTCATGCACAGAATAGTATAAAATGTAGTAGTTTCAACATTGGGACAAAAAAAAAAAAAAATCAAAAGTCAATAGAAAATGAATAAAAACTTGTTTTAAAAAGAAAAGAAAACATAATGTAACATTACTTTTAAATTTAACAAGAGCTGAAGTCTGGTAAATAATTGATGATCACTAATTACTTTTCTCATTCTAGGTAGCATGAAAAACTCCATTACAAATACATTTGTTTTAAAACTGTACACAATTTTTTACAAATAGGTTAAACATTTCTGGTTGACCATCCACACAAAACATGTGTTTGTTTCATTAAATTTTAAATGAAGTTTCATATACTAAACACAAGAATTAATTTATGGATTTCAATTACTTTTGGAATGTGACAATGGTTTGCCCTGTAAAGATTTTGTATCAAATGAAAATACTATTAAATGTACAAAATATTATATTTATGTACCAAACCATAGAAGACAGACTAATTACTATTACTATACTTTAAACTGTAGTGTTTAAATTATGTTTTTGTGCTTATAGGTTGTCAAATATATGGCTTTGTTGGAGGACTAACAGGAACTGTATCTATCATGACCTTAGCTGCCATTGCTCTAGACAGATATTATGTCATTGTATATCCTCTAGATCCCCTGCGCAGAACAACACGGCAGCGAGCAAGAGTCTGTATAATTTTTGTGTGGTTTTATGGCAGTATTTTTGCTTCATTACCTTTGACAGGCTTAGGGTTGAACAAATATGTCCCAGAAGGATATTTGACCAGTTGCAGCTTTGATTACTTGACACCAAATTTCACTAACAGATTGTTTATCTTTATTTTTTTTGTTGCTGCTTGGGTTATACCATTTTTTATAATAACATTTTGTTATTTGGGTATTTTTAGAGGTGTTATTGAAGCAAGTGGAGCCTCATGCAGGCATGGGCAAGAACGAGAAAAGAGGAAAACAGAACTGAGACTTGCTAGTGTGGTTATAGGTGTGGTCGGATTATGGTTTTTGTCGTGGACTCCTTATGCGACGGTAGCTTTGTTGGGTATCACAGGGCATCAAGAATTAATAACACCTGTAACGTCGATGCTTCCAGCATTGTTTTGCAAAATGGCGAGCTGTGTAGACCCTTATGTGTATGCTATTACACATCCTAAGTTTCGTCGGGAACTAATTAAATTATTTTGTTGGAGAACACGTAAAAAACATCTCCAAAATACAAGAATCACCAGTTGGAAAACTGGCATTAAGCAACCCATAGTAGAGGTTCAAACAAGGCGTACTGGAAGTTCCAGTGAAGATGAAGTAGAAGAAATAATGATGATGGTGGATTCGAAACAGCGAGACAGGACGTGTACTTCTTCAGAGGACAACCATAAGAATATATATACAGTATCATTCCCACTAAGTACACAATCCAGCCAATATTTTACACCCCCTAGTTGGTTTGTTGCCCCTAAACCAAAAAAATGCAGAGCTACAAGCATGAAAGTAAAATCGAACAAAGTAGATAAAACTAAAAATGTTTGTGATCCAATGTCAATTTAAGTCATCTTGTTAAATTACTATCTAGACTTACACCTAAAATTGCAAGTAAACACAAAACCTACATAAAAAAGTGAGGCAAAATATTAAAATGAAGTGTTAATTTTGAGTTAAAAATCATGAAATAAATATATCTGAAAAGTAATAAATTTATAATGGTATTACTGGACGTTTTAATTTTTTATACTGTTAATTTTTGAAAGTAAATTTCTTTGCTATAATGATTTATTTTTGAATTCCAGTGTAATACAACATTTACAGGAAATTCATTCTTGTATTTTCAAGAATGTTTGAAAATTTATTAAACTAATTTTACAAATTTGGACATTGAGTAAATTTGCAAATTTTACTCATAATATTAAATAAAAATTTGTAATTCTGTTTGTTTTTTAATTTTTTGTAAAGTACAAAAATTTTGTGTCATGTGTATTAGTTCATTACTTTTTTGGAAATTTACTTAAAATCTTCCAGCGAGATAGTTAGCTGTGTACTGCAACTATTTCTATTAACATGCTAAAAATACAAACCTGCTCTTGGTTGAAGTATGTTGTACTTGAATATGCAGCACTAGACAAGATAGACTATACACAATGAGCTTTCTTGGTGATATTCATAATAACACAGGAAAATAGAAGTTAGTAGGCAGCAAAAATTATTGGTGCCTCAGGATGAAATATAAGTACAGTTGATGAAATTTAGCTGTACTCATGACATTGCAGGATAAGTCGGAGCAAGGCATGCAGAGGAAATCTACAACTTTCAAAAACACTATATGGAATTTTGTTTAGTGTAACAAAAGTAGTTATTAATGTGGGCTACCTACTGATATTAAGATAATTATTTCATTATTTTTACTGTCCTGCAATTTTGCCTTTTGAAAGCTGCTCATATGATTATGATTACACAGACCTATATTTTGTATTTGATTAGTAAAACTTTTACTGGAGCAAGATCATGTGAAACTTCATGAACTGTATTTTTATTTCTCTGTGCTCTGTACTTGTATCCTTGATAAGTAGTTACAACAGATTATTCACTGATATATCTTATTAAAATATTTACATATAAAAACCAACTATAATGCTTACTTATAAACTTGCAATAAAACAAATACCAATAATTTTAGTTGTAAATTTAAAAATATGAAAACAAACAATAAAGCTATGTTTATGAACATGGTATGTTGTGCAGTCTATTACCATGCAAATCTGATTTCAAAAAAATCACTCTCATCAGTTTTTGAGAGTTTCAACAATTTTTATGTAAGAAATGCTACTTTTTTATTTTGATATTTTTCTTATTTTTATGGTTAGGGGAGAGTTGTGGCCACAGGAAAGTACTTTAACCCTCCTTGCCAGGTCTCGAGTCCTAGACCACCCAAGAGGCCGAGCAGTCTTCTGAGTGGGTCCTTAATCAGTGAAGGTGATTTCATAAATTGCCTTAATTCTACTTATAATAATTGTATAATCATAGGTTGTATAATCAAAATATTAAGTTGATAATTCACTTGAGCCTGAATTATTCAATTCTGAAAAACTATAAATGAATTTGTTTAATTTAAGTAATAAAAGAAATTCTTGAAGTAAATTATTAACAGTAGGACTGTCAATTGACCAAACCAGCTTAGAGGCAGTGGTAAAGATTATATTTTTATTTACACTATAAACATTATCATAAGAAACTTATTTTGGGCAATTTACAAAAAAAAAAAAAAAAAAAAAAAAAAAAAAAAAAAAAAAAAAATAGATTGATAGCTTATATTTTATTATGAAAGACAAGTTTATGAAATGAACTGCAAATATTGGAACATATTTTATAATAATAAATCTATTTACCAGATTAATATCGAGACTAATAGAAATGGCACAGTAGGCCAGGTGCCCGCTACAACCCATGTCTGTGTTGACCACTTATGTATATAACATGTAATTATAAACATCAATATTGCTAGTAGATGACATCACAGTATACGCACTTTGTACTAATAAAGATATTTAACATTTTTTAATCTTCTGGAAATGCAAAAAAATATGGTTTTATTTAAAAAATTTGTATCTAAAAAGATGTTAAAACAGACTAATGTAGGCATTAGAAAACTGTTTACAAAAATGATGTAAAGCACAGAGGAACCAAAAATGTCCCATGAATTTATCTTTTTGTGCGTTGAAGAATTAATAGTTATTAGGGTGAAATTATGCAATAAATAAAAGACTCTAATAACTATTAATTATGTTATTTTATGTTAAATTAAAAAGGATAAAAAATGTGACAGCATAAAAAAACAATTAAAAATAATTTTAAATTCTAGCTCAATTCATAGTACATTGAGTAAAGTGTAAAAAAAACTTTTACACTTTAAATTACAATAAAATGTCGAGGGTGTATTTCATTTTAGCCACTTGGTTTTTATTGATTTTCTAAAAGTAATTAAATTAGTTAATTAAATCTCATTTCAACTCAAGCATTTGCCTATCTGCCTTCCAATTACATTTAAGAGCACCTACTCTTTCACATTGATTTTAAGTGTTTCAGTACAAGTTAAAATCATTTGCTAATTAAAAAATAAAAAATGCCTTTGCTACTACTTTTGTTTTTTTTCATGATGATATAGAATATTGTGAAGCTTTTATTTTACATGGATCAATAAAAAAAAATAATTAACAGTTAAAATAAGTTATTAAAATATCTGTTTATTAATATATTTATGTTTATTATTTATGTAGAGCATTAACTGTACAGACCAATGGTTCCCAGACTTTTTTTATCATAGGACCCATCCTCAGCCTGGAATTTATATATATATATAATTTTACAATCGGCGATGATAACCCTAACGGTTTTTCGCCGGAAAAAAATATAATTTTACAATTATGTTATACTTTTAAATACTATTTCAGCAGATTGGTGTCTTTAGTAAATTCCAACAACCCACTGACTAGCTCATCCTGTTAGATGTCCCTAGGGTCTTGCAAAACCACAAACCCTTAACTTTCTGCTATCAAGAGCCTCACAATCACAAATTATGTGTCCTTCGGTTTCCTCCTCTTTCCTGCATAACCTACTTACTGTTTCTCCATGGTACTTACCTATCCTGTTCAATATGCACCATTAGGCTACTGCTCTGTTTTGAGCCCCATAATTTTCCTGAACTGTGCTCTGCCAAAGATGTCTGCTGCCCCTCCCAAGTTCTCCATGAGGACCTTTCTTGAGAGTCACTTGCTATGGAATGTACATAAAGATTATCCCATATTGCCTGGAGTTGCATGTTAAAATCCACCTATTGATAGTAGACCTGGCCAACAACAGAGATTTCTGAAACCGGCTGGGATCCAATAAACTCAAATACAGATTTCAGACCAGCTTCCTCATTACACTCAACCTCCTTATGCCCCGGAACCCAATGAAGAGTAAACCCAGTTTCCCAGGGACAGAATCTCTGTCAATCTGTGAAGCAAATTATGAAGTGCACTCTCACAGCATTTTTTGATTGGTAGTCAGACTGATGGGTCTATAACCCTTATAGTCAGCATACAATGCTTGGCCCGACTTTGGAATAAAGACTACACAGGCTGCTTTCCACCACAGGGGTACATAGCTGTTGGCTATGCTGATCCGGTACAATCTGACTAGGATAAGAGTAATAGACTCTCCTCCATAATGGAAAGATTCTATTTAAACATGGGGGGTCTGAATTGGTGAAAGATATTTATAGCCTATTTCATCTTATTTAAATCCACAAGCTTGTCTGTGATACTCTAGTCTTCCCTATTTGCTTTCCTATAGTGGACATGTGACACTCACTCCTTTTCTGCATTCCTGACCACTCAGTCAGGCAAGTGTTCCCTGAGTAGGAATGAATACTAGTAAGTATACTAAATTTTATTTCTGAAGTTGGTTAGATCACAAGTTGTTTTTTTCTACTGTTGTGCTCATATGTATGTTTTTACAAATGTTAGTACAAAAACCGTAGCTAACAGCTAAGTTTAGTATTTAAAACAACTGAAGTATCAGGGCCCGCTCTAGAAGGCGGACAATCCAGATATTTGTCCGGGGTGACAAATCTAAAAGCTAGCATTTTGGCCATTAATGTAACAAAGACAAAATATTAATACTCAGTTAATCGAAATTTATACTTGATTTTTTTTCTTTAACTAAAATCACCATGTAATTTACATGAGGTTAATGTGACAAAATATAAATACTCAGTTAATCAAAATTTATACTTGTTGATTTTTTTCTTTAGCTAAAATCATCATATAATTTACATGAGGTTAATGTGACAAAATATAAATACTCAGTTAATCAAAATTTATACTTGTTGATTTTTTTTCTTTAGCTAAAATCATCATATAATTTACATGAGGTTAATGTAACAAAATATAAATACTCAGTTAATCAAAATTTATACTTGTTGATTTTTTTTCTTTAGCTAAAATCATCATATAATTTACATATCATATTTACTGTTTTTTGCCTAAAAGCTAAAAAATATTTGTAATCCTTCCTTCTGAAGAAAACAATCAAAGAAAAATTAAAAAAGTGGCATGGGTAATTAAACAACAGAAAAGGCTATTCCATTTCAAGTTACGGATGGAAACAATGATTTTTGATTGACAGCCATGTACCATGTGACGATTGCTATCTTGAGTTTAATTTTATTATTTGGTTTAAACAAAATATTAATAAATTGCAATTTGAAATTTAATATACTATAGTTATCTATGCCACTAAACAGCACACAGGGCACCGCATGAATTTGTTTAAACAAGAATAGAAAGAAATATCATGCACTGACTTCTTTATTTCTTTATTATCTCATATAAAGAGGCGATTTTGCTAGATAGTAATATTATTTTTTTAAATACCTCAGTGGCGAAGGCAAGTTTAGTTCAGTGTGATTTGTTAATTTTTAAAGGTTAAAGTCCTACAAATATAAATCTGGAAGTTCCAAAGTTTGTTTGATTATTCAATATTCAGTTAACCCCTTTACAAAACAACTGTTTTTTTTTTACTGGGTGGTCTGTTTAAGATGGGTTATTCCGTTATTTGTATGTAACGTGCTTTTAGGGCTTAGGAAATAACTTTTTTTTCTTAAATGTGGGTAACTATCATTTTTAGCCATTTAATTATTAGGTATGTTGATTGATGAACTGTAGATATCTAATGTTTTATGTGAATGTTTATGGCGACTTTTAGTAATTTTTTCCAACCAAGATTAAGCTTAAAATTCACAGTAAAGAGTTTCTATGACACCACATACAAGAAAACATTAACAGATACTGCATTTTGTGGTTTGCTAAACTGTTGTCAAGAATTTTAGTGCAATAGATTTGGATTTTAAGATCCACTACTTGAAAATAATAAACAATTCAAGGAAAGAAGAAGGAGGAAACAGAGTTGGCATTGTATACTACCATTATATATAAAAACATTTTAAAACAGCACACAATTTTGTTTCAAAAAAACCCAAAAATCGTGTTGTAAAAAAATGTAGTTATGTTGTGTTTGGAGTTCCAAAAATTACTCATAAAGTTTTACAAATGTTTGCATACATACAAAATTTAAGATAAATAGAAAAATGAATCATTTTAAAAAATGTAATTTTTCAGATAAAGTTGCCAATAAAAAAAAATATGACATTATTATTTATCTGAATATTTTAGAACACAATTGGTTTTGTCAGACTGGAGAACAAGAGAAAATAAATAGAATTTTTATACAACAGAATGGAACAGTTCTGTATTACAACAAATCTGTTTATAATGGCTTACATGAAAAGTTTCTACAGATACGGATAAGAAGGGATTACTCCCAAAAGAACGTTTATTTTTTTTCATTTAAGTCAAAGGATTCAGGAAGCGGTATCAATAATGATAATTGCATTGTAAGGGTAGATGAAAATTAAATACCTGATATCTTGCCAAGTGACAAACTGAAATTCACTGATGTGTAATTTTTTTTCGGTGGAAAATCTTTACAGTTATAATTGTAACAGTATAATTTACTGTACAATTATTGTTATTATTATATTATTATACAATTATTATTATTATTTTACAGTTATAATTTACAGTTGCCTTTTTGCAATTTGACTGTTAGAAAACTGAAATATACTAAAAATAAAAATAATAGAGCATAAATAAATAAAATTTCATAAAACCAAATTTACCTAATAATACTGACGTGTACATAAAATTGGTTTAGGCGAGGTTTGTAATTCTACAAATTTATGAGTGTAATTTGTCTTACAATTTAATATGAATGATGTAAACTCCACCAGTATTTTAAAAACACTTATTAAAATTACTTTACACTGTTTATGTGATATTTACATAATACATACAAATGTTCAAGGACTACTGAGATAGATGTCAAAACTATGTAATGGAAATATTAATATCAGCTAAAGTATACCCGACCTTACTGTAATTTGTTATATATATATATACATATACATAGATACATACATACACACACACACACATATATATATATATATATATATATATATATATATATATATATATATATATATATATATATACATACATACATACATACACACACACATATATATATATATATATATATATATATATATATATATATATATATATATATATATATATATATATATATATATATATATATATATATATATATATATATATATATATATATATATATATATATATAAGGCCTCATTTCTCAATGAATCTCTATACAAAGCTAGTCATTTATTACTTCAAAAGTTAATGTTTAATTAGCTATAAACAATAATAGGACAATTTTATATTTTCTCTATGGTAAGACACATTCCCTTTTTTTAATAATTTCTCATAAATTTATTAAAACTGTGTTTTTAAAGATTAAAAAAAATGTTTAAAGGACATTTGAAGCATATTTACATAATAATACTGTTTTTTTATTGGTTTCAACACAGTTGGTATTTTAAATTATTTCCATAGTTGTACATATTAGAAGTGAATAAAATATTCTTTGCAAGTTAGCTGTTTTATCCTTCCTTTTTATATTTTTTTTACTTATAATGTAAACAATAATAATGATTTATCTTCACACTCTTCTTAAATTACAAAATGATTTAACAAAAATTTTAACATTTTAACTGTGCACCCTTAATTTTGGGTTACTGATTCGATCTCAGATATATTTATATTTAAAAATTTACAACTTTAATTATTTACTAACACACTAAATTTACCATTCATACAATTATCTAGTATAATATAATACACCATGGAAGCCATAGAATTTTATTAAAGTATATCAGTTTAAATTTCTTTATATCATAAAACTTAGTTCTTTTGCACAAAAATTAACTTTTTGTTCTTTAAAATTTATAAAGATGTTCTTGAAATGTTTTTTTTTTTAACATATACAACTAAATATATAAGGATTAAAAACACCTTATGTGATTAGATCAGTTCATTCAAAATTTCATTTATAATTGAATTAATATATTATTTTTCAGTTTGTTTTTACATTTAAAATTTGTATATTTCTTCTTGATATTTTACTTTATTTGTTATAAAGTACAAATCCTGTGAATTTCAAAATGATTATAAATTTCTGAACACTACTAGTTTTACATATTATACCTCGGAATGACAATTGGAAAAGCTTGGCTTCTATTGTGATGCCATCATTGGCTTTTTTTATTCATTGGCTTTTTTTATTCATTGGTTTTTATATTCTTTGCAAATTTTGGTGCTAAAATTATAATTACAGTTTTATCATTATTGTACAAATTTATAAATAATATTTGGCTTATTTTATTCATTTTACTTTTAATCCTACCATTATTTTATTCAATATTTATTCCATTCTCCTTTTATAAATCTTAATTAAGTAGTTTATCTATTAAGTAGTTTCTAGTTTATCTATGTTGGCTTTAATTTTTTAAATTACAATTTTACTTCGATAACCATGTGTTCCAACCATCTTACTTGATAATCTTTATTAATCAACTGTATTTTATTTAAAAAAAATCATTTTGCAAGTTTTAAAATATTAACAGCAATTCAATAATATATCTTTTATGTAAAATTTTTTTTAATACTACTTAAATTTACACAATATCATTTCACCTGTACCATATGTTTCAACACTAACCTAAAAACATTTCATTAAATTTAATAAACATGTTTTTAACCTCACTTTAAGTGTGGCATT
Source organism: Callitettix versicolor (assembly GCA_022606455.1). Taxonomy (NCBI): domain Eukaryota; kingdom Metazoa; phylum Arthropoda; class Insecta; order Hemiptera; family Cercopidae; genus Callitettix; species Callitettix versicolor. The sequence continues at coordinate 49,539,528 of CM040183.1, forward strand.
TTATATAAGTATTAAATCATATTTAATTAGTATTACCAGTGATCTTTTCACTGTATGTTTATATGGTATGTTCAGAATTTTAATTTTTAATAGTGCTCACGATTAATTATTACTGAATTTCTTATTTCCACTTTTGCTTTTGGAATAGACAGTACAACCTCGGACTACAGAGTACAGCCTTTGAAACAGGCATATAACATAACTTTAAAACATGACTCCATTCAATAGGTGGAGAGGAGCATTTTAGTTTTAAATGACAATTAGGCTTGACATCAGTTGCCTTAATTTCACCAGTGTGGCTCCAAACTGTGCAGCTTTACAGCTCTATCATTGTTTGCTGACATTCCAAGTTTTTATCAATAATTTATTTTGTTAAATAAATAAATGCTGACTTGTTTAGTACTATGTTTTGTTTAATGTTGCCATATATTTTGTGTTCAGTAACATTGTAAATAATTATAGTATTTTTAAAAATTAAAATAATGAAAGTCAAAAAAGGATTTACAAATAAACATGTAGTAGTTTTAATTACAATTTTAATCATTCTAGGCATAACTTGATTGATTAGTTATGTAGGTGTATTATTTAAAAATGTGTTTTCTGTTTTGCATGCCTAGTGTTTCACACACATCATATGTTGTAATGTGTTCATGTGTGTAATGTATTGTAATGTTGTGGAGACAATTTTCACATTATTGCAAGTTGTTGCATTGCAATATTTACCCTAGTTTTAAGGAAATGGACTGCAACTGTGTAAGAATAAATTAATTTATGAGACAATTAGTAAAAATAGTCCCTAAGAGTACTATTTTTTATAGATGATCTCCTAGACTTTTACCTCCACACAGTGTAGGCCCTTACAATGTTGGTTTTTTTAATTGATACATATTGATTTATCCATTATTTTGAAATTATTGCCATATATGTAAACTATAATCATAATGGTCCATTTAAATTTGATAATAATTGGTCAAAAGGAGTGGGCAGTATGAAAAACAGTGCCAAAAGGGCATATTTTGTGAACAAGCATATCCAATTATCTGATTATTTTGAAATGTATACCACATTTTTAACCTATGATCTAAGTGGTTAAACATACCAAATTTTAAATATTAATTTACAAGTATCACATTTTCTTAGGCTCTTTTATGTCAATTTTTGAAAAAAAATCAATTTATAAGTGCCTGCTTAGTTAGCATTTTGCTAAGTCAAAACAAAACAGTATAGATGTCAAACAAGCAGACTGTATAACAACAGTACTCTGAAATAGTTGTTTCTTCAGTTGTGGTTTATTAAATACAAAGAAGTTAAAATATTAGGAGATAGATATGTTAATTAATGGTATAGTATTAAAATTACCAAAGTCTGTATGGAGGCTTATGACGCCATCTATATTAATCAGTCTATATCATGAATAGACATTAAAAAAAATTAGTAACATTAATTAAATAACACAGCTGACAACGTTGACCAAAGCTACACACAATAGTTTAGTTCCCACAGCAGAGTAGTTAGTACCTTCCAAGCAGAGAATGCTATAGTTACATGTGTGTGCGTTCATACTGACCAAGGATCATCTTTTATCTTTTGGACTATATGTAAAAGTGGATTTTATCAACTTAATTTTATTTTATAAAATTCATATGTCTATGATTACATCTTTAATAATCTGTCCTACTTGTATTACAATCACTTGTTTACATCACTTGTTAAATGCCGAAGGTACTTACACTAAGAGCACAAATTCCTTATCATCTTTATCCACTTTATGTTCAAGTAGACCGATTACTCTCTCTTTCTCATTATTATCTGGTTTTTGTATGTATACTATTTCATTTGGTAGATCATTAGAGAGTTTAAAAAAGTGTAATTTTCCTACGGCATGTGTATCTATATGTTTTAAAAGTTCAGCAACTGAATCAAATCGTTCACTACAATTACTGCATTTATTAACCTTTCTGTTATTGTTTTCTCTCACCAAATCTGAAACAAAATGTTCGTCAAAAATTAAGTACACATTTTTTAAGTATACAATAATGCTGGGAAGTCTCCAACCCTTTTAGCTTGTAAGGCATATCAAAATATCTTTGACGTTAAATGGGCTGAAACCTAACTTTTATAAAATTCATTTTAAAAATGTCTATACATCTTTAAAAACATTATATAAATACTGAAACTTTAATAACCACAAAATTTTTGCTCGATGCATGCTTGATATTAATGAAGATACCAGACTGCTATGCACTGAACTCAAGAATTTGAATAATAGTGATAGATTTTTGGAAGGCTATTATGTTAATGATTAAACTGGAAGCCATTATTTTAAAATTTAAGTCAAAGCCATAGCGTGGGATTAAGAGGTTCTCTAGTTCATTAACCAAACAAAAATTCAAAACTCTGCTGATAGATGATTATTTGCATTTTTGGAGTTCTAGCGGTATAATATGCTTTAATTTTCTTGAAAACCAAAGGATAATTAAAATCCAGTAATACTGCAACACACTTTCAAATAAGTTAAAGCCTTTAACTTTTAACACTTAAAAAGAAATATTCAGGATGGCAAAGAAAAGGTGTGATTCTCCTTCATCACAATTCTCTTATGCAGCAAAAATAAAATTTAGGCTGCAAATACAAGCGTGTTCTATATTTCTAAATGATGGATCCTTTAACAAACATTTCCAAGGAAGCAAGATTAGGTCAAATTGTTCTAAGCTCTCTGATAATTTTATATTTATTTCTGTAGAAACACTTGATAGACTTTAATCATTTCTAACAATAATGGACTGATTTAACAAACGGGAAACACATTTTAACGTTTGCATCCCAACCCACAACATGTAGTGGAATAATAGACTGCATTCCATTCCTTCATTCACTAGTCACAATAGTCTGTTTGGCTATCTGAAATGCTTTTGTTCTACTACTTTTAAATTGTTCCTTATAAATTTTACAATAAATTAGCGGCAGTATTTGGATTTTTACATTACATTATATTCTTGTCTTTGTGATTTGACATTGAAGAAGATGTTATTTCTCTTGCTCTCATAGTACTGTTGTGAATGTTCTGATGCCATTCTGCTACCATTTTTTGTGTTAATAATGCAAAAAACAATGTGACTGATAAAATGCACTTTTGTTTTTGGTTGAAAAAGCTGAAAATGTTCTTGCCTGACAAAACAATGTAAAAATGTTCTTGTAATTTGCATATGTAAGTTATCATTCAAAATTCTGTCACGGGCCAGATAACATCAATCTGACGACCGGATCTGACTGGGAATTGTACTTTGTCCCTCAATGCTGTAAAATATGGATGTATTTGGACTATCAGCCAAAAATAAAATTTAAATTTAATATAAATTATAAATGTTAATTAATTTTGCTATAAAAAAATGTTACATTATAATAAACAAAACATGATGACTTTTTTCAAATAAGCTCGCAAATCTTGAGATTCTTCATACTGTTCAAAAAAAAAGTCCATGTATTTACAAACATCTAAATTTGGTATCCTCATCCCACTTCTTGGGTAATTTTGATAAAATGAAATATGTTTGAACTAGGCTTGATGCTATGACCTCATCACAACTGTTTGTTTACACTTCTTAACTTGGCTTGGGTTAGTGCAGTGTTTACATGTGAGTGTTTATAACTTATCTTGTGGTTTGAATTATGATTTGTTATATAACCAATTGCAGAAAACAAAAGTGACCATTATAACCAAATCTAAGATTCATTGTTACTTGCTAAAAGCAAATTAATTTACAATTACTGAGAAACAAAACAGAACAAACCTCATTATTTTGCTTTGTTACTACTGAAATCTCATTAAAATTGATCTTGTTATAACAAAGTTCCATTTTAATTGATTCTTCTAATAGATGACCAAATTTAAAATTACTGTCATTAGTATTTATACCAGTTATGGTTTAATTGCATTTTAAATATAACTTTTTTATAAATATAAACAAAAATTCCAAAACTTTGTATTCCCAAATTTTTCGTCCTGTGTTCGAGCAAAGAATGCCTAAATATAGGCCTGCATGTAGCTATACATCCATTAAAAAAATCCTTGTATAATGACACTATGATTTTATTGTTGTGGTCATTACATTGCTTGTTATCTTAAAGAGTTTTGGAGTCAAGTAGGCTTAAATATTCCAGATCATATATGAGTACCTGTTAAAAGTCGTGGTGACAACTGTGGTTTTTATGTAAAATATGTTTGTGGTGTGAGTCATAGTAATAAAAAAACATGAGTATATAGCAGAAAATGTTAAGCTACAGCAATTTAAATTAAAATTATTTCTGACTAGATGGAGAAGCAATTTGAATGTTAAAAACAATTATTTTAATGTTTGTTTTTACAATAAAAAATAACCTATTTTTACAGCATAGGCTAATAACCTACTTACCAGACAAATGAGATTTTGGTGACATACATTTTCTTTCTGAATGAGGTTTCCCATCAACCTAAGTACACACAATAATATTTTAACATTACTTAATAATACAATAGAGATTCCTGAAAATGGAATAGAAATATTGGATTTAAAGTTTATCTTAAAGTTCATTAATCTGAAATGAGTTAAATAGAAAAAAAACATAAAGCTTACTTTAAAATGTATTGTTATAATTATTGAGTAACTTGCCTTTCATACTGAACTGAAGAATCATGTTTTTGTATAAATACATGTTTTAACAAATAACTGCTTCACTCAGAAGCTCCCTTAAATAATGAAAAAAAAAAATCACAGTTCTGCAGGGTGAATTCCAAGAATAAATTTTCAATTGTGAGGTCCTATTATCCAAAACAAAGTGCTAATCATCCTTTTCAAAGTTTATATATATATATATAAACATGTTCTTCTAGACATTATGAAAAGAGTACACTTAATTTTCATCCACTCTGTCTAAAACTTTTGATTCACACATATTATTAAAAGATATATAAATTCATATAGTGAAACACTATAAATATTTAAAAAAAAATATTTAAATAAATTGATTTTCAGAGTCTACAAGAACTTTGTAACAGAGTACAGTGAACGCTCACATATTCATCCTCTCTTTAACTGTAGATTGTATTAAGCAACACAGTTTAAGTGACCAACATCCTTGTTTGTCAGATGCCAGATGATATCCAAGGTATTTGTTTCTCACAGTGACAAAGAGGAGAAAAAGACATGATTAGTTAGATAAGTATTGCGTCAGTTTCCATGTGTGTTCAGAGTCTACAAGAACTTTGTAACAGAGTACAGTGAACGCTCACATATTCATCCTCTCTTTAACTGTAGATTGTATTAAGCAACACAGTTTAAGTGACCAACATCCTTGTTTGTCAGATGCCAGATGATATCAAAGGTATTTGACAAAGAGGAGAAAAAGACATATTAGTTAGATAAGTATTGCGTCAGTTTCCATGTGTTTTTGGACGTTAGAAAAATGTGCAACAACAGTAGCTACTTCTATGTTTGCAGTATCAGTCGATCACTTGAGATTCTTAGAAGAGAAAGGTGAGAAAAAACACTTTTTACGTTAGTCACACTTCTAGAGTACTGGTGGTGAACTGCATGTGTCTTTTCAATGAATGCTATTATAGGCTTACAACTAACTTATTTTGTCTGGTGGCTATTGTTTTGGACTCCCAAAGGACAGAGTTAGATTAGCTTATTTATCAAACAAATAAAGAGCACAAGAAAATAATCAACTGGTGTATTGACATTGGTCATCCCTTAGTTTATTATGGCCTGCATAGCACATCATAAATAATGTGAGGCAACAATACATCATTGTCAGTGAGCATAATGTCATTGGCAATATTAGGAAAAGCTTATTGGAGAAGAGTAAACAAATAACTGAAGGCAGCTCAAAGAATCATAACTTACACTATCATACTGTCTAATGACTGTACTGCTGCTGTAGCTGTATTCCTAGGAAAAGTTTAGTGACATCATGGAGCTGTTTAAAGTAAACCTCACACTTGTCTCAATCATAACTGGTCAAGCAACATTCACTAAATAAATGTATATTTTTTTATTACTAAAATATGTTTGAAACATAAAAAAAAATTATTATTATATGTTTGATACATAATAAATTGATAAAATAAGGAAATTATTAAAGAAGAAGGGGCAAAGTCAACACAGCTTTCTGTGAAGAGAAAGACGCTTTGTATGTCATAAACAAAATAATTGCAACTTCACCAACTGCTAGATAGAACAATGTCGGTTTTCCTTCCATCCATTCAGTTCTAATTTCATGAATACAGAGGTAAAATAGACCCAAACTATCAGTAGTATTTGAAACTACAAATACTCAAGTTAAATAAATTTAAAAAAATATATAAATAAATAAAAAATAATAACATTTTTGTTTCCAACCTTTTTCTTCTTACTGCCTCTGAGTTATTTTTCTTTTATTACATGAGTGTTTTTCTAACACTCATTAATTACACTCATTATTACATGAGTGATTGCTGTGAGTGTTACAATGTTTTGGTTTTTAAATATTTATCACCCCAAAGTTCTTTAATATAAAATTTACATAATGAGTGTGCTAATAAGAAAACATAACGCACTGACTTTTGAACATAAACTAAACGCAATAGAACAGTTATAAAACTGAATCAGTGAAACTTACAAGTGCTGAGCTCGATGTTGGTATAACAACAGATAAAGAATAACTGTTTGTTGTCTTACTAAAATATTAATACCATAGTATTTTTACAATTTTTACTATAATATTTAGAGAATTTTTGGTGAAGGGGACTTTCATTATAATTAAACATTACTGAATTTCTGATTAGAATCTAGTTGTTTGTCTGGTTAAACTTACCTTAGTAACTGTAATTCTGTTAGTGATGTATTTATAAAGTATTGGTGAGGAAATATTATTTTCACTGGTGCAATGGTCCTGTAAACATATTAAAAATTAATTATTAATTTAATTCTGTTGTGCAAAATAAACATAACAGACATTTTGGTGTAGCAAAAGATGTTAAATATAATCTCCATTAGACAATGTTTGGCAAGCATCCAATACACAAGACATTCAGCACGAGCACAATATGTTCAATAGGAGCAAGTGCTTTTACTTTTGTTCATTTATGAATGTGAAAAATACAGAAACAAACTGGAATATTTGTAAGCTCTAGAAAGTATAATATTGCTTGATTGATTCGATAAAAGATTTAATTTTGGAGAACTACGATGGACTATATCTTGATTATAAAAGTGGCATAGGTTTTAAAACATTTCTATGAACCCCTGAAAATTAAAGTGAAAATTTTGAAAAACTTTAAATTTGTTCACATTATGAAACAGGAAATGACTGTACTACTATAATTTACTGACATGTGGTGAAGGCAATAAATCAGCAATTTACAAACAATGCATCAGCAAAGTGTGGATGCACTTTAAGCTTAAAAAAATGCGAGAGTGCAACTTTACTACATCAAATGCAGGAATGAAATCTTCACACTAATATCGCTATGCTCTCAGCAGTAAATTATTCAATAATTAACCTTAAACTTATCAACGTAACAAAGAAACAGCTAATTTGTGCTGAAAAACATATTATTATCTAATAAAGTAAGTATTAATATTAAACTGATATAATATATTCTCATATTTTCTGTATTTTTTTAATTTTTGTTTTTCAGTTTACATATACTTATACGATTTTTTAAGTACAGTGGAACTTCCATAATCTGAATTAATTGAAACCGCAGGTGGTTCAGATTATGAAACGGTTTGTGGTTCATGAAACAAAATGTGGCTAACAGCAGTATTAATTGTGTAATATTGTGTTTAAATGGGGTTTAGAAATAATAATAGGCCTTCAAAATAAAGTGATACAAAATGATAGATCTAATATCATGATATAGTTCTAATATCATTTAATATATTAGAACATTATTTTGATATTATTTTTGGAAATGTTGTAGCGGAAATATATGATTAACAATATATTCAATTCAGAGAAGAGTAAGTCTAAAGTAGATATGGTCTGACAATTAGACAGCACAAATCCAGATGGCAGTCTTCACAGAATATCTTGCTTTCAATATTTGTATGAAAATACCACTTAGATTTTAGGTTAAGGCTGATTAGGCAAATCTTTGTTTTGTATTATGTATAACTGAAAGAAGGTAATGGTACCATGCAACTACCCATATCAGTACAGTGGTGCCAAGCAACATCCTGGCATGTCCTACGTGACATGCGACCAACCCAGGTACCCAGCTGAAAAGAAAAGGAAATTACAAAAAAGATGTTTTTATGTGCTGACACAAAAACAAAACCAAAAAAGCGAAAAGATATTATATTTGAATTTTGTGAATGTAAAGTGGGGAATAGGTACAAAATGCAATACCCAACTGCAAAGGGATATTAACCCTTTGTGGTAGAGTATTATACTTTCAGGTTAATGTACTTTCAGGTCCGTAGGTCAGCTCTGCTGCCTACTAATGGTATGCTAGAACACACGATTGGCCAGCTTGTTGACTACACTATATTATTTATTTACAAAAGTCGCTATTTTATCCTACTAAGTCTGTAATATCTGGATTCATTTTCAACTAAACCAAGGAAATATGACCAAAGAAATACTGATTTATTGTATGTGTAATATTGCACAGACTGATAGTGTAAGCAATACTGATGTAACACTAAGTTATATTTTACAGTTCATTCATTTCCATTTATTTATTAGTTAAGAGAGGATGTGATCCTGTGTTAAGAGAGAAATAAGAAGCATGTGATTATCAAATTTCATCCTAGCCTACCTAGTATTACTGGTCTATTTCCTAGGCTTATGAAGAGACTGAGTTCACATATTTTTGTCATCAGTTTAAAAAAATCACAAAATTTTTAATTCAATCACTATTTGTTATGATGAATTATAAAAATTATAAAACCGTCTTATGTTTTGTACTTCTATAGACATAAATAAATATTTTTACCCATTATTACAATAATCTTTTTATTTCATGTATTATGCACTAATGAAAAAAACACTTAATTTTTGTAATAATTTTTCATTTTATATAGTAAATATTTACAAACTATACAAAAGTTTTAATACTTTTATAAACTTACAAAAATATTCTTAACCTAATATTTCATATGTGTTATACCCAAGAAAGAAAACTATCAGTTTTAAACTTTAATAAACAAATAATATTAGTTGTTGCTAAAAGCAGCTCCGATGATTGCCAACAGTACAGAAAAACATAGCTTGGTACATAGATTGGCCAAGCTAATCTGAAAGAATTAAAAATGTAGGTACAAACTTCGACCTGTGGTGGTCTATAAACTGCAAAGGGTTAAGATTATTTAGAATATCAAGAAACAGTAGGCAGTGTACCTTTTTATTTTGCAGTAAAACATTAGCTAAACATAAAAAAATAATTTTAAATACTAACATGGTTTACGTTTGGTCATTGAATTGTGCTAGTAGAATAGAGGCAAGTGTAACTGCAGAGATGGAAATGAATTTCCAAAAAACTGAAATTCATAATAGCTGATCAGTATTATGAATGACTTTCTACAGTTACTACTGCACTGTGATCTTGTTGATCTATTGTGACCCCTTTCTATATTCATTAGATGTTTAGTCACAATGCCTTCTCCAGTACCAGTTTCTTCATAGTCTAGGATTTGGAAAGGATTCAAGGTGCATAACTCCCTCACTTCTAATTGGTAGTAACTTCCAGTCCATTATTGAGGTACTTGCAGATGATTGCTCTGATAATTGCCTTTCAATCTCTCTCCCTTACTCTTGACCTTTATCACGGAGATTTTGCCCATGTTGCCAGCTTTTTGTTATGAGGTGAGTTCCAGCTCATTCTATTTACATTCTTAGTCATGGCAACATGAGTAACTAGGGAAATTATGTTTGCCCACACAGAGCACTTTATGCATGGGTAAGGCTATGATACACTAGGAGACTGCCGGGTACCTCAGGGGTCCGTTTGATATACCATTAGGCTGGTATCACACACTCAATCAGCATGGGTTACTTAACACTTGTACAGTTAGCCAGGTTATGTAGTATAGTGAATGTGAGTATATGTATGTCTTAAATAGAAGAATGAGAATAGTACGAGCTAGAGGTACGGTGGGATTACTAAACCCATCAGCTGCTCATTTCAACTGCCTCCATCAGTAGTCAGTAGTAATTCATTAATATTTATATACAATTTTTAATTCCTTTAAAGTTAAATAAGTTAGAATAAATATTTAATATAAGTTCTCTTTTACTGTAATGACTATTTTAATAAATGTTTTCCAATAGAAGCAATTTCCACCAGAAATATAGGTAACTGTTTACTATTTACTTATCACCAGCAACCCGTAAATGTTCCCATTTTGACACACACGTTACTTATTTTTGCTTACTACCATTACATTAACATATTTAAAGAATTGGAAGGATAAGAGAAGGATACAAAAGAGATAACAAGCATCTTTGGGTCAAAAAAAAAAAAAGAGATATCTTATCTTTGGGTCAAAATTCAGGTTACAGCAGGACAGTTCCAATCAGTAATGATGGTGTCTTGCAGACCTACTCAGTACAATTACATAATTAAAATCATGTGGTTAATTTCATTTATTGTGACACTGGAGCTCACAAAAAAAAACATTGGAGAGTTGTGAGATGAAGTGTGAGGTGCTATATTGTAATATGGAACCAGGAATATCACCTCATTGGTCATCGGCTGAATTAATCTTTTAAAGGGTTTATTCCGACTACTAATGGTCATGCGATTTTTGTGATTGGTCATCTTTACAACAGGTAAGATGTGCCTCAAGCAGTTTCTGCTGAGCAATCAGCAAGCAATAGCAGTTTGTCAGAAGATGATTTTTAAAGTAATTTTTTTCACATTTTCTTTTTTCCGACTCTTTAAACATGTTAATCTCTTCCTAGTAAGAAAAAATGAATAACATCTTAAAATGGAAATAGTTGCTACTGTTCTCATGATAACTGAGTAGTAAACACTTACCGAAATTTGCTCAACAGACCTACCTCAACTTCAGTACTGTCAGTGCAGTAGTGTGCAACGGAGCTAGAGCCAGCTGTTGGTATGAAGACACAGTCTTCTTTTTCTTGTCCCTGTTAACAGAACAGAAACAATTAACTAAAAAAATTTTTCTCTAGTCTAAATAAAATTGTAATTATAACTTTTCTATGTAATGAAAGTGCTTGCCTTGTTAATTTCATTGGATGAATTATCTAGAGCTAAAGGATCTTCTTCAAGTTTTTGAGACTCGCTCCTGAAAAAAAAATAGTACATAACAAGCATAATGTTTGTTATAGTAAAATACTAGCAATATATCCTTGCTTTGATACAGAACTTGGCTTTGTTTCTATAATTTATTGTAAGGCTCTCACACATAGATAAATCTGTAAATTTTTAATTAAGAAACAATTATTGGAAAAAGAATATAATAAAACTTTAATTTTTTAAGGTTGTTTAAAAAGTACTTTCTTGTGAACAATTATTTTTTTATTTGTTTTCATTCATTCTATTACAACACATATAAACAAAACTGGATTTATACACAAAAGAAAATATAACACTATTATAACTTAAAAAATAAATAAATAATATACCTTGAAATAATGCATAAATGTTTTTGCCAAAAAACCAATTTGACATTAAAAAAACATGTTTTTGATGCTATGACTACATCCTGTATACCATACTGTACTGAAATTAGTCAATTAATTTAGACACTAGTAATAAGCTCAGATATGTGTATATCTAGATAGATAGAAATTCAGATAAAACCTTTTTGGACTGAGAAAACCTTTTAATGAGGAAGATTATAATAATTTCTGAAAAGTTTTAAGGTAAGCCAAATCAGACTCTATGACAAATGTATATATTTTCACCATTTGTTAGCCTACCTTAAAAAAAGGTAGCCTATTATGAATATATGAAGAGAAATAGGCTACAGACAGAGTTATACTAATAAAATAATATTAAGTTTCTCCTTACCAATAACAGCAATCATCTTCTTCTAAATTTTGCAAATTTATGTGTTCTATTTGTTCACTATTTGTGTTCTGAAATTCAACATGTTGAAAAACATCTTCTAACATTGGGTCTTCATCTCTGCCTTCGAATAATTCGTTATTATCATTATTATCATCTTCAGAATCAATAATGGTTAAATCAATATATTGGTCTTCAACATCTTCATCAAAGTTAATTTCTCCTTTTCGAATACTTTCTACTTTAATTATTTTTATATCTTCCATTTCAGTTGTTTAACGATCCTAAAATGTAAATATCTTTATAATACATACTATTTAGGAATAGCCTCTAAATTGGTTTATAGACTGAAATTAAAATATGAATACCTAGTTTAAGAGAAAAGGACTACAAAGTATCTAGTTTAGAATTTTTTAAATGAAGTATGACAGAATTTATTAGGTGAAATTTATTTAAAGGTGCAGTAAATGTGTATCCTAATTATTATGCTTCAGCCAATTTTTGATTTTTTTAAATTAAAACACTTATTGACTAAATATAAATAACAATCCAAAGTATCATTACCAGAAAAAAAATGAATGGTACAAATGTAAAAATGCATTTATGCACATTACCAGAAAAAAAATGAAAAGCAACGTAACCAACTATGATTACTGACATTGTTATCACTCCAAAGGCAGATACAAGGCAGCCGTTGCGAACTGACTACTATGGAACATTTTATATAATAAATCATTCATACTCCATGCAATGTTAATGGTAATATTATCACAAAATAGTTCTGTTAAAAATTGCATACAATCGTAACTTAATAAACTTTTTACAGGTTAATACTACTTGATTTCATTATAAAATAATATAAACTAAACATACATGTCTACAAACCATACAAACAAAAAAACTGTATGGTAATCGAACAAAAATATTATATGCCCTATCATTATGTAATAATAAACTGAGGCATATTAATTATTCAAATACTAAAGCTGCCACTGAATTATACAGGTAGGTTGATAATAATTTAGCAGTCATTACGTGCAATACTAACAGATTGGCTACATTGCACCTTTAAGTTAGGTTGGGTAAGACTTCCACATGTTTACAATCATTTTCCAATTAGACATCATGTCTTGACTTTAATAAAAGTTAATATTGGCAGGTATCATAACAAGTAGATAAATTGTAATTACATGTTTATCTATTTGTTTGTTTCACTAAAATTGTACTTACCTCATAATATAACCATTATATTTTGTAGGTTAACATGTATAAGTAGGTTATTGAGAAATACAAAATTATTTAATAGTATTGTTTTTGAAACGATTTTATTCATTTATTTAAGAAACAAACATGATGATCAATTAATATTAATTCCACTGTTAATACTGGATTAACACCTACCGTACAAAATAACTTGTTTTTTTTAAAAAATACATTTTAAGACTCAAAATCAAAATTAAAAACACAAACATAAAGATGAAAACATCATGAACAGCTGATGTCAGTTGTAAGCAGTAAATTGGAAATATTTCATTTCTGGCTATAACATAGATAAACTAGATTTAGATCGAAATGAAGTACGATAAAATAAAATAACTACTGTAGGCCTAATTATTCTTAAAAAGTAAGTACGTACATAAAACTTTGGTCTAAGTACAAAACTTTTAAAATTTTTTTGTGATTTAAACGGTTTACTATTTTATATTAATATTAACTTTTTTCTTTTATCGATTTTGGCCATCTAAGGACCAGGTAAAATAATTAAATGCATTAATTTTAGTTCTTATTCTTCTTCTCCTTTCTGGTTTCTAGTAATTCTCCATTCTCTCGTAGTTTTAATTTTGTTACGGCATAAAGACTGTTCCCCCAAATATTAACTTTATTAATTAGAAGTGAGAAAAAAAAATCAGTGTAAAAATACCAAATTATCATTTAAACTTAATTTTCAATATTATTTGATATCACGCTGACATAAATTTTTGTCTTTATCTTACCCTATTTGAAATTCCTATTAAATTATCATAGTCAGCATTAAAATCAGAATGTATTAGCATTTTGAACTTCCAAAGTATGTTGAAGAGACAAAAATAAACCGTAACTGCTATCAAAAACATTTTCTAATTTTAATGGCTATTGAAAATTCAAAATGCTAATTTATGTTTCTTTTAACACTGATTACAATGGTCAAATCTGATTTTCAAAAAATTTAAAACGATAGAGTTATAAAGTTTTAAAGAATTGAAATGCTACCATTTTGAAACTGTTGAACGAATTTTGGTGGTTAATGAACTTAACCAAGCTGTCATAATAGATTTTTGTGCCAAGTTGGAATCAAATCAGATCAAAATTGTGAACAGGAGTGTACTAAAACGAACACACACACACACACACACACACACACACACACACACACACAAAACACATACACACACTGTTAATTAGCCTCAATTCTCTTTGTTTCCTTCAACAGGATAGCACATATTGCAGTTTTTTTGGAGAGATGACAACTTTAGAGTTCTCATTTTTTTTTTGCCTAGTACTTAAGCTACACAGATATTACATAAAACACCTATATTATGAAGTAATATCATTCATTTGGGAATTAGGATTTAGTTAATACTAAATTATGTAGTTGTATTAGAAATTATTACACACCATCAAATTTATTGACGACATCAAACAAAATAAATACCTTGTCAGTCAAAATACAGAGATAAATTACCTGTGAGAACTGATTTTTTGTATGTAACTGATTAACAGGATATTAGACACATTGAGAACTGGTTAGTAATGATAGTTTGCAGAAGTTAGGAAGAGATAAAGGTGATAATAAGATTACTAAATTAGATTGAAAGTATTTACACATCAGAGTGCACAATACAAAACTAAATTTTACAACACAAAAATATTACAATAAACACTAATTATCCCTTTGGAACATAGGTAAGACATTTCTACTTGATACATTAAACTACATTAATATTACTTTATGCTCTTTGTAATTTATATAATTATTTTTTTATATAGTCTAATTTTTAATATAGATGTTCCCTTGGGTTTACAGAAATAAATGTTATTTTGGGTTGAATAAGATTTGATCGATTTGTCAGCTTTCCCATTCCAAATTCCTTTTTTGTTAAGATTTCTTTGTAAATAGTCTGATGAGTCTTAACGAGGTCTTTTTCTTTAATTTTTAAATTTTGTTTACGTTTGTGGTAGAATATCTCTATAGCCAAAGTAATCATTGCCAAGGCCAAACCAAAGAGTGTAGCGATGAACACACCTCCTACAACAAAAATGAAATATTTTATGTTTTTGTGAAAGGGAACATATTAATGAAAAAAATTAATGTGTGCTGATTTAAGGTATACTTTACTTTTCTCTAGTACTTATTATTTTTATAGAAATCAAGCTAAATTTCTTAAAATTGTAAAGATTGTAAAAATTTTCAAACTTCAAAACTGTATTTATTTGAAATTACTGAGTTATAAAAAAAATGCAATCTTAATGACTAAAATAATGAATAATATAAATTATTATTAAATGGCAATTTAAATTGTACAATGTAAATACATAACAATATTTATTTGTTTGTAAAATTTATAAGAAAAATATAAACAACTAATTTACACAACCAAACTTAAATATTTTTAATTAGTTTATTTATATAAATTAAATACAGTTATTATTAACAATGATTTTTATTTAGATGAGGTTCAGGATTAATAGTTTAAACCACATTTACTACTGTTACTTTATTTTTACTGTTAACACTGATTCTTCATCCTCATTAGTCTAACTGGCATAAAGTATAAACATTAAGAATAAAATACATTATTTATATTATATTATAAATGCATGTGTTTAGATTTACAGTTTTTGTTATCAATATTGTCAGTCATTTAACATAAGAATAAAGAAAACGTTATGTGGTACATTAGTCTTTTTCAGATTTTATTTAAACTAAAGACATTTCTTAAATAATCTTATATATAGCAGTGTGACTGTAACAGTCTCCAATGTTCAATTTTGGTTGCTTTGAATGTATTGTTGCATATAAAAATATAAATTTGAATTTTAATTTGTGCTTGAAAATATCTATTTATTCCTATTGTGTAAAGTGTTTCACAGATTTCTTTGCCATGATATTAGAGTGACTATTGAATTATTATGCCAAGGACACAATCATTTACTGTACCAATTTTGTAAAAATAATTTTATTCTTGTACTTTATTGATAGCATTTTTCAAAAACTTACTGCCTGTGATTTCTGTTAGTATAATACAACATTTTTCATGAGTATTGTTTGTTTATTGCACTCAAATAGTATTTTGTAAACATTAAAATATACAAAATTTGTAAAATATTGCAAATGACTGTGCCATGAGCTCATATTTTAAATGTATGAGTGACTCAGAATCAATTTATTTTTGTTTTGTACAGATTGTTCCTTTCATTGGTAATACGCACAATTATTTCTTTAGTTGCTGATGAATATAGTTTCTTTAGTTGGTGATATGACTAGTTTCTTTTGTTGTGTGGTATGCATAGTTTCTTTAGTTGGTGATATACATAGTTTCTTTAGTTAGTGATACACATATTTTATTTTATTTGGTGATATACATAGTTTCTTTAGTTGGTGATGCACATTGTTTCTTTAGATGGTAATACATATATTTTCTTTAGTGCATTATGTGTAATATGCATAATTTCTTTAGTTGGTGATATACTGAATTTTAATGATCCTAATTATATCACAGAAACTAAGCAAGTTGTTAAATAGGTAAATTAAATTATTTATTTAAGCTTTATGTAATTCATTGAGTTGAATCAATTTATCTGTCCTTATTTACAGATGTGAAGAAGTACACGTTTTTTTTATTAAAGTTTGTGTAGTTATAATTGTTGTGAAAAAGATGACATGAACAGTTTTGCATTAAACATAAGCTCTTTAAATCATGTGTGGTGAATGTCTTCCTGAAAGCTATTACAGTTGTGGCTGATAATATGATTAAAAAAATAAGCTA
Organism: Callitettix versicolor; assembly: GCA_022606455.1. Classification (NCBI taxonomy): domain Eukaryota; kingdom Metazoa; phylum Arthropoda; class Insecta; order Hemiptera; family Cercopidae; genus Callitettix; species Callitettix versicolor. The sequence goes on from CM040183.1 coordinate 49,556,556, forward strand.
ATGAAGTGGTGATTATGTTATTGTAACATGCAGACTCAGGACCTCGAAATAGGTGCCTCCTTCCCTAACACAATTACAATTATCAAAATATAAAGTGTGACAATTAAATATCAAACTGGTGCAACAAAACATTTTGTTTTTCACCAATTACTTTACAAAGTTTATCCCATTCAATTTACTCTCCTTGCTGATCCCTAATCCCTACAACACTCCATACAAAATTTCCATTGTTTAAAGCAGTGCTGAAAAATCCACTTCTGTCAGCTTATTGAGAATATCCATCACTTCTGCTTTCATTGTTTCTACACTGTGAAAATTTGTCAATTTCCAATTTGACCTTAGGAAATAAAAAAGAGTCATAGGAAGCCAGGTCGGGTAAGTACAGTGGGGGGAGGGTATGGCACTATGATGCTATATTTCACAAGAATGCCTTTACAGACAAGGCAAAATGGGCAGGCGTCCAGGAAGTGTGTCTTGGTGAAGTATCCAGGAATTGCTCTTTCACAAATCTGGTCTTCGTCTTCTTACTCATTCATGAAGGGCTGTTAGAACCTTGACATAATAATGTTGATTGACCACCTGACCTTTGGGATTCAGTAAACCTTTGGGATTCATGCTTTTCAAAAAAAAAGTTATGGTTGAATTTTATTTGCTCATTTTCCTTTTTTTGTCGTGGTGAGCTCTTTATTTCAAATTGGCACTTTATTTCAGGATCATAGGTAAAAAACATTTTTTTGATAGGTAAAAAACTGTGATTCTTCATAAGTAATCACTCTGTCTAAAAATTTTGAAACATATCAGTGTTGTTTGAAGTGTCAGGACAAATATTCAGTTCCTTTTGATCTGGATTGAGAAGTTTTTGACACAATTTTTATGCAAAATTTATGTGTGTTCAGTGATTTATGCAAAATCTGATGAATACTTTTTTTCTTAATTCCTGAGATTTCAACAAGAGTTCGGACACTCAGATGATGATTTTTGAGGACCAGTCTACCAATTTTCTGTATGTTGTCTTCCATTTTTGATGTTGAGGGTCGTCCAGGGTGTTGATCATCTTTGGTTGTTTCATTTCCCTCTTTAAACCTTTTAACCGTTTAAACTGTTTATTTTACCAATTTTTATGATAAATGATATGTTTTCCAATTAATATGATAAACTTTTTTAGTAATATATTTTATGGGTTGCAAAGTCTTATATAACAAAATATCAATTATTGTTTTAAAATATCCTAGTGATTTAAGAGTGGGTTAAATAGGTAGTGTTCACATAAAAATAAAAATTCAACTTAAAATATTTGTATACATAAAAAAGATTCTAAAGGATTTTTTTAAAAAAGTTATAACCCATAAAATTAACTATATACTAGGTAGAATAAAAACTATTTTCATTGGACCTTTGTATATAAAAAACAGATTTTTAGTGTTGTTAAAGAATATGATATGTAACTAATTTTATTATATTATTTTGTTGAGTGTGTTCATCTGCCTTGCCTAACTTTGTCAATTATTTATTTGTTTACGCATTTTAGATTACCTCCATTATCAAAACTTGTTGTTGTACTGCTCCTCTAGATATAGGTTCATTCTTTTGCACCACTTAAATTCCTCCTCCACTTAGCCCTACAGTAAACCGACCTTGCTTTGGTGCAAGAACCTTGGGTAATAGGAGGCAGGATAGCAGGACTGGCAGTTAGTTCTGAACTAGGATCTGGGAGAAGAAGGGTTGTTCTGACCCCTGCATACTTCTCACAGGAGGATATGAATAGCATCAACAGGATCAGACAGTCAGTGGATTGTTCAAACTTACTAAGGACACCAATCTGCTGAACTAGTACCTAAAAGGTTTAGTTGTACAATAAGTTCTTTGATCACAGTGCTTGGGTGGTATAATCCCATCTTCTAGTTTTATAACCTAATCTAATCTAGCCCTGCGGTATTATCTGTGTACAATGGTACCATTTCTGGTGAACCTTGAGAAGGTCTTTACCTTTCTCTGTTATTAGACTACTTCCATACCCTTGCTCAATACCTGTCAGTGTGAAATCAAAGGTGAGATTTATCTGTGAATAGCTTACATTACATGAATCTTCCAAAGACTGATACAAATTTATTTTGCCCATGTAAACTCACAGCTTGGTTTCCATGACAAAAAGCTGGTACTTTAATTGGCCTTCTAGAGTGAAGATCTGTTCCATGTAAATGCCTTAGAATATGAACAGCGACATTATATTTATCTTGTAATTGAATACCAAATCAGGCACAATGATGGCAGGTTGTTGAAAATTTATGTCACCAGGAAACAGGCATGAGCAGCAGTCATAGAACGTCCCTGACATGACTGCTGTTCTGAAGAGAGGTCTGTATTCCTATACTTTTCTAAATTCTGCTAACAATGCTCTGACTGGTGCTGAAATTCTAGCAACCATTATTTGACTCAATCATGCTTCAAGCATCCCCACAGCTCAATTCACTTTATTTGAGGAAAAATGTTGGCATTAAGTAACAGAAAACAAGACAAAAATTATGAATAAAGTGTATTGACTTTTTCTCACACAAAACTAAATTGAGAGTGACGACTAGCAATGCAAATCATAATGTCAATTTGCTATAAATGATTTAAGATGATAATAAAGAAGAATGCATTCATGAAAACTCCAAGGGGTCCACAGCAATTGATAAAGAGTCAACGTTTTAGAAATATACTGCAATGTGATCATTTTATGCAGTAGGTAAGATAAGATAAGAAAAAACTACTTGTTACAAAGAAAAATAACTCTTAAATTAAAAAAATATATCCCTAGTTATTTTTATGCAAAATGTATAATTTGTAAACATTAATTATTATGTAATAATATTATAAATAAAGTAAAAAATAAATGTTATATATATATATATATATATATATATATATATTTTCTGATAACTAGTATTTATAAGTTAGTTTATATTAACACTCAAAGCTACAGTCATATAATTTACTCACATTTAATTAAAAAAATATTTATTAAAAAAACTATTTCTTTAGGATGTTCATATTTGATCTTCTATGTAATACATGGAGTGATTTAGCTCAGTTGGTATGGTGGCAGGCAGTTCATTTCAACTAAAACCTGTAGAGCATGGTTATAAAAAAAATTATAAATTAAAATTGAATTACTGCTCTTGGTTTTCCTTATGTTCTGGAGATTCTTTATCTTCTACTTATTGTTAATAAATTTATGGATAGTTTATTGATCACACAGTAATTATGAAAAATCCAGTTTCTAACCTGTTTTCATACAGCAAAATGCTTGTCACTTTTGGAAAAAAATCGTTTTTGATGTAGAATACTATAAAAAAATGAAATTTGTATCTGTAAGTTTTAGTTATGTAATTATAAGCTAGAGTATATAGTTTTATTGTACTACCTAGACTTTCCAAGGTAATTCCCTCATTGTCATCATCACTGCGGCATTTGGCTTTCTCAGTAGTGTTCCAATACTTGGCAGAAAGTGACTCAAAGTAGCGATCTTTCTGGAAATCTAGGATTCTGTAAACATATTTCAGTTGTGCATTTACATTTCAAAAATGTAAAATAAAAAAAAAAACACATAAACATTTCTCGTAAGAGAAAATTACTCAAAACAGATTATTAATAGTTGGCAAAATTTAACATTTGGTAAACAAAAGACATTTTCTAAAAACAATCTTTAAACCTTTTCAGTGTTGATATTAAAACTATAAATTATTACTTAAGAATCATCAAGGACAAGTAAGAAAATAATTTATATTTTATCATTTTTTCATACTAACATCTAGAATGTTTCCAGTAGCTCAATACCTCTCATATGTCGACCCAATATGTATTGCTTTTCAAAGTGAGTGGCATCGTTACATCAGTTCCCAGTTTTTTTAAAAATATATATATTGGGAAATTGGAAAAATTACAACAAAGCAAGACATCTTCAACAGTTTCCTTGAATATAACTCCAAAAACTATAATCACACCTTAATAATTACATATTGAAGATTCTATTAGGACAAATTTGGAAAAGTCACTGTTGCATATTATGAACATATTATAACACAACTGAAATACATGTATCATTTTTTGCACCCCCCATCTTTGATACAGATGCTGATGGTTATCAAATGCCACACATGCACTGTGTGATATTTTCTGCAAATAATATTAGCATTTTGAATGGTTTAAATAGCGCTACAGGTGATAAAAAAGAGTGACCATAAAGGCATTGTGTGTTGAAATGATTTTTTTTACCTGTTGCACTGCTTAAATCTAAAGGTAAATTAAAGAAATAATATTTAGATGTCAACAAAACAAATGTGAGTCAGTAACAACACGCTGTAAAAACGGAAGCCAAATTTGAGTGCGTAGGCACGCACAGGGGAAATTGACGTAATAGTATTAAGAAAATGGAAAATAATACAATCAAGTTGCTTGGAGTAGGAGTGGCCTTAAAAAGCCAAAAGGTGTGTAAACAAGTACCCATTAATTTCTAAAAAATATAATTTAAGTTCATGGTGAATTTACTGTTCGTCATAATGCACTAGCAGTTTGTAATTTTCCACCGTACAACACATTGTACTTTAACATGGCTTAAGTTCAGATTTCAACTAGTCTCACATAACGCTACTCTTCAGAACACTACTAACTTTTCCAAGTGTAATCTGGAATATGTACCTCCTGCTGATCTCTTCGTTGAGCTGACTCCCCTGTTGTACAGCTACACAGTATGGTTTTTCAGCAAACAACTCGCCTATCTCTGTCAAGTTACAGTTTCTATAAACTTCATATCTAATTTCAGCAGCATCGTGAATCAATGCAAATTCTCCTTGTTCACTCTCTATAACCTGAAACAAATTAGCTCCACAGTCATATTTTTTAGAATTATTGATTTACTTCAAACTGTAGTTTTAAAAATGTTTTATTTTAGTGTCAGAGGTGATTACAATTTAATTAATGTACTTTCTCTGCATATTAATAATACAGATGTATTAATAATACAGATGTATTAATAATACAGATGTGTTAATAATACAGATGTATTAATAATACATATTAATAATGTATATTATTAATGTATTATTATTAATGCATATTAATAATAATAATAATTTTGAATAGAATAGGGTGACAACATTTTCATTATCTGAAGGAAAAACCTTCACCATGAAGGAAAAATCATTGTACATTGGTCTTTAACATAATTTTAAATGATAGATATTATCATTTTGGTGTGAATATATTACTATACTAATCAGAAAATTAAATATTTTACTTGTGTAAAACATTGTGAATTATTTTTATGTACCATGCATATCATTGTACTGGCATACAATATTACCATTTATTAGTCTATTTCCAATAAACATCTATTTGTGTTGTGACAATACAGTGCTCCATTATGGGTGAGATGGCTGTAGAAATAAATAAATGCTATTATATTACTTAATGAAGAATATATAATATATTTTACATAAAGAACTTAAAAAACATATGCCCATGCTATTTATTATTTTCTCACTGTACAAATTATGAAGAAAGCATTGCACTTAACAAAGGTTGATGTTGAAATTTTGATTTTTTTTCTGTCTTCAGGTGTAGTTGCTCGCAGTATAAAGAAGTAGTTTGTACTTAGATGTTAGTCTACATAAATTGCTGCAGATTATGTGGACAGTTTGTGTAAAGATTTTACACTATTCATATTAAATATGAACACCTGACTCACTTTCATAATCTATCGTCCTTATGCATTAAAGCAAAAATAATGCAATTTTTTATCCTTTCCAAAAAACATTATAAAGGTGAAATAAATTAAGCAATATTAGCTGAAAAACCAATTGGTAATCATCTAATAAATTGTATCAGCTGTCCTTCACTAATGCATTAGCTCACAACCTTGCCTGTAGACCTAAACTATACTCACCTTCTTGTATCCAACATCGGCGTTAGCAACAGGTCCTGCCTTCTCGATGGCCTGCAGGATATGACCGTACTGTTCCTTGATCGGGTAGTCCCACACTCTGTATTGAGTTTGATCTGAGCTGGCGTTCAGTGTTATTTCTTTCCAAACTCTGAAACACGCTGACTTGTTTTGAAACAAACTAAATACTATTTGATGCTACAATTAACCTTCAAAATCTAAGGACGATGTAATGCACTGATCTACGAGATTTTTTTAATGCACTGATCTCGTATCAAAGATTTTTTTAAAAAATGAAGGAAAATTTGGTTTATTAAGGTAATAAACATTAAGGTTTATTACACCCTGCCTTGCTATCCTCTAAAGAATATAATTCCAGTCACTTTGTGCACCTCTACTCTACTCTCCAAAAACACAATAGCGACCAGAGACATATTGGTGACAGAATCAGGCATGCTTCCAGATCCGTATATCAGAGAACTGGATATGAGAGCGTCTACTATATATTTACATGATTAAACTGTTTTATTAAAGGACAAATAAAAATTATTCTTGCGTTTCATGTTTTTTCAATATTGTTACTGAATTGAATATTAATATCACGTAATTGGATTGATTTATAAAAAATTAAGAAAAATGTTATGTATTACAATCATTTCAAGTAAAAACAGTATGTTTAAAAATTGGCTTTGATCAAAATTATCTAAAAGAATATGAAATAGTGATTTATGGGTCAGGATCGGTGCTCATTTCAAGGTCTCTCGTCCGGGTCTACCATGATGGCTGCTCCAAAAGCTTATTTTTTCAAATGGAATTTTGTAATATTTTTTTGTAGAATACAAAAATGTTCTCTATATTGAAATATTCGTTTAAGTGATGCTATAAACTAAACTTTTTTTAAAAACTAGCTTCCATCCCATCAACGTAACAGTTACTTGCAACTATCAGTGAAACAACTGGTATAAAATCATATTAAGAATAGGCCTAGGGTTACTACCTGTACAGCGTATCTTCGGCGTGTTTCATGTTACGGAAGTAACTGTACGCTTGAGAGTCAGCCACTACAGTATAGTTTATCCTTGACTGCCTCGACAGCTGTTCCAGTGACTGGACTGGAGACTGTAAACAAACTTTGCAGTAACTTTCTAACTTAACGCAAGCACAATAAACAAGTGTACCAAATTCGACGACAATCGGACAATGCTTTCAAAATAAATATTTAAACGTATTCTTACCACTTCTGCAGTTATAAATTTTACAAGTACCATTAATCTTAAAGTTGTGACTGTTGTAGAAAGCAGGACTAATTTACGAATCTAATAGTTTGCTAAGTTTTTGGCACGCATCCCCCATAAGTTTGGGATGTTTTCTGTACCTGATACCTGAATTAAGAGGTTAATGGCTTGTATAAATAACCGTATCAATTTTCCGTATCAATACTATTCCACTAGCTCTGTAGCTTAGTATATTACCTGTACAGGTTGATACTGGTAGTTAGTAATATAGCCTCAATTTGTTTCTCCTCCACACAGCAAAAGCACGAAATTACAAACTAACAGTTAAAAGAACTGTAGATTTCGCAATACGAGTATATTCTTCTGCCAGGCCACCGCTCCACGACAGCGCCCTTAACCTTTTCCGCCAATCTAACCAGTAACCGTAATATTTAGACACTTTTTACTGGAGCACCTTTATTTCGAATTTTATTCTCTTTCTCCATGAAACAGACAAATTATGGTAGGTCCTGCGTCCAGCTAGTATTACAGGCAACTACACTGGTCATCGTTAAACCAGAGACCGCCATGACTGGGAAAAATGTTACACATATATCATTCGGAATTTATACAAAGTACCTTCGTAACAAATTTTAAAACTATCAGTCAATGCCTTTTGACAAAACTACGTACAATCGTCGTTATAAATCAGTTTAGTTCAATTCGTTTAACTAAAACAGCCTAACAAACAAACACACTTACCAAATATTGAACGTGGAGTTGAAACAAAGACCTCACTTTGCTCGGTCAAAAACATTTCTTATTTGTGTGTTAATAACACGGCGTTCGCAGTTTCAATCCAATTTGTTTCAAAATTGGAACAAAACATTGATTTTGATAATATGTTAGTTAAGTTCGTTACAAATTAAAATTTGTTCTACCATTTAAAATCTTTGAAAAAAAAATCATAAAGTTATTTCACCGTACACTATTCTGAAAACCTGATTTGATTCTAGTAACCACATTTAAAATCCGCATAATGTAGTTAATTTATATTTTCAAATTTAATTAAAAATACTGAACACTTTTATCTTAGGGTGTATAACATTCAAAAGTTATGAATTTTATTAAGTATTGGATCCACTTTTTGAAATTTGCTATCATCACGTAAGCGAGACAACTTAAACAGTGATCATTTGAAGAATAGAGTGAACTTTTATACAAATACTGTTTTGCTCTTTCCTGATAACGCTTTCGTAACAGACGGTCCATCGTTATGTTAACTATCAGTTACAATAATCACACTGGAAGTTTCTGTTCCTCGTAGGAAAATACATAGATATTTTAGCAACAATTAAAAGACAGTCATAATCTCATTACTTAGTTATTTTGCTGACGTCATGGAAGTAAATTTGAAAAAGGTAATTTTTTATTTTAGTTCTTTTTGAAACTCTAATTTCTCCATCATGAACAACATTAAAATCTGCATATATTAGCATGCAACTTTAAAATTGCATTGAATACGAAAATGAACCCTGATCGCTGTCAAATTGAATTTCTTAATTTTAACGGATTTTGAAAACTGAAAACGCCAATTTGTGTTGTTAAAAAACACATACAAATTTTAAGGAATACTCAAAAGGTAATCTAGAAGTAAGGATCAGCGCTCATTTCAAGGTTCCGGGTCTGAGTATCACCAAGATGGCAGCTCATTTTTCAATGAAAAATTACTAATAATGATTTAGTTGTCATTATTTATATTCAGAATAATCAGAGGCAATTCAGTTAAAATGCTTTTATCGAAGAAACAACTGTAATGCAAAATCAACTGTTCAGGTGAATTTTGTTCCACCACACGACCGTAGCGTGATATATTTTTCGTTGCATATTGGAGAGTATGTATTCATAAGCGAATTTTCATTGGAAGAAGGGGTGTAAAGTGGTTATCATGGTAAAACCCAGACCAGACACTTTGAAAGAAACGCCGGTCTTTTTGAGAGACTATTTAAAATTCATTCATCAAATTGTGTTAGCACTGTTAAGTTTGCAATTTTGATCAGATAAATTTTTGTAATAGCTTAGAAAAATACATTACCGAGAAAACATTTAAGACTTTCGACAATTTTAAAATCTTAAAGAAAACAATGTTATCATATCGATAACATTTATCGTAATCTACGTTAAAATGTGAAAAAAATAACATTAAAAATTTTCAAAATCCATTGACACTTTTGACGGATTTTCATTCCAAAAATGAATTTGACGGCAGTAAAGATTAATTTTTGTATTTGAAATGTAGTTTTAAAGTTTAAATTGCTAATATATGAAAACTGAAATGCTGATTATGAAGACGTGAATAATCTCGTTTCCAGCGAGACATGCGCGAATTTTATTTGTTTATAGAGATGATTTTCAGTTACAAATGCTGTAATTGCAAATTATAAGTACAATAAATCAATCAACCATATTTTCAACACTATTTTAATGTTTCTGCAAGAGCACACAATTGCCTTTCAGTCCATTAAATTCTCTTTTACAAACCTTTATCGTAAATCATATTCTAACGACGTCATAATTCAACTGAAGAGGTTATCATGTGTTTTTTGTTTCTGGAAAACCATTTCCATAATTTTAAATTTCAAAGTTTTGTGAAACCAGAACAGCATTAACGAGGGCCGAATCAGGTGCCGTTTCCCAAACCAGATTGTTGTAACAACGATTAGTGTACAATTATTGACTTTAATAGTACCAGTAGTTATTATTTCATTGATTGTCATTATTAAATGGTTAATGGAAAACATATTGGATTTTTATTTATTTATACTACTTGTTAAAACTATAGAAATTATCATGGTAAACGTTATATCTAAAGAAAGTATAATTTTGTTCTTTTAACTCTGACAAAGAAAATTTTGTTACTAGCACAGGTCCAAAAACTAAAGTGGAGTTCAAATGTTTTTTTTTATATATATATATATATATATATATATATATATATATATATATATATATATATATATATATATAATATGTCATAAACATTTGAACTCCACTTTAGTTTTTAGACCTGTGCTAGTAACAATATATATACATTTAAAATTTTGAGTTCCCCTTTAAAATATACATTTTTGTGGGTAAGGGGACATGTAAAAATAATATTTTCACACAACACATTGAATACATGGTTCCTATATTAGATTATTATATCTTTGTGTGTATTAACGCTCTTACTTTCTGCCAGCTAGTCTAATAAAGCAAAGGTTCGATATTAACGGAAAGAGAAGAGTTGACGGTAGTAACTTCGGTCTCGAACATACGACCTTGAGGTGCGAAATTTCAGAGGCGCGTCAGACTAACTGAATAGTTTTAAAAACTTTTCAGGTCAGATTTTAACGCTGATTTCGTTATCAGAATCTCTAACGAACAGATTTTAAGTATTTGGGAACTCGTTTCCGTTACGTTAGCGAGACCTTCGCGTGTTGCGATTATAATTGTTGAATCATCAACAAAACATTTATTGAAATACCGTTAAAATAATGAGACAAATTTACCTGCATCCTTTCTACTGTCAAGAAGGCAGCCAAATTTGCAGTAAATGTTGCCAACATTAAAACAACAAAAAGCCAGTAAGCTGCTACCAGAGTTCTTCCACTTAAAGCTTTCGGTGCCTCCCCTCCCCCTTGAGGCGTGAACGACGTCAATGCAAACCAAAAACTTTCCTTAAGCGTGAACTCCCTGTAAAGTATACAGGAACTGAGTAATAAATGTCAAATAAATTAATCATTTAGCGCGAAATTGTAGATTTGTACATTATAAGAAAAGAGAAAGTAGATTTTAACCACGAAGTAAACCTTTTATTATATATATGTGTATTTATTTATTTTTATTTACTTATATTTATATATTTATTATATATATACAACAAACAAACAAACACACACACACACACACACACACACACACACACACACAAACACACACACATACACAAACACAACTTACACTTTTTCAGGTTACCTAAACGTATAAATGTAATGAGTGGGCTGATTTGAATTAACGTGAATGTGTCTTTCTGTGTATATTGCTGAAGGTTATACACATTTCTGGAAAATCGCTCACCATCTGTTGATAGACAGTGTAGTCTTTTCTACATGGCGAGCTAGAAATTTGGAAAGTTGCCAATTAGACGTGATAAGAGTTATCTACCTTTAATCCTTTCAAAATGCAGGACTAAAGCTGGAGAAGGAGAATGTATAGAATGTATAGAGCTGGAGAAGGAGAAGATGTAAATAAGCATCTCAGGAAAATGGGAAGGTAGCAACGAATTTCATTAATTCGTGTGTATGTGTGTGTGTGTGTGTGTGTATGTATGTATATATATATATATATATATATATATATATATATATATATATATATATATATATATATATAACCAAATAATCTATTTGTTCGCATTGACTAATCTAGGTGAAATTTTACATTAATTGACACATTTTGGAATATTAAAAATACATTTTTCCAGATATTTCTACTAATTCTTTTTTATATTTTCAACGAAAATATGTTGTTTTTTGTGGAAGTTCTCTATCAATGTCAATAAAATATGAACATCAAGTATTCGCTATGCATCAATATTTGTAGAAAAGGGTTTGGAAGATAAGAAATTTTCAGTCTAACCTTTCACTGAAAATCGGTTAATCAATGTTTCTTTCAAATTTCGATCAAAGTTTAGTTTTAAAATTCAAGACAGTATATCAAATTTCAAATAATACAAAGAACGTTTCTTGAAATTTACCACAAGTTTCTAGAAATTGAAGAGTAAATAAAACCTGATTATTGTTATATTTTTTCGATACAGTCCTGAACAGGAATAATAGTTTTTTTTGTAAGCAGGCATCAGCCTACTTTTTTTTGATATTCTGGTATTCGTTAATAGCTTCTGTAATGTACATGCATGTTTCTTTTGAGTTTTTTAAAACCTTTTTTTAATCAATATGAGAAAGTTTGTGCAATGTTCTCTTCTGAGAAGATCGAAATAATTAACGTGAAACTTACACATTTATCGGGAAAATATTTTCGAATTAAAAAAAAACTTAAATTTGTTAATGGTTTTCGAAATAATAATTTGGGCTTATCATTTCAGAATTAAAAGTTTTGTGACGCTGTACAAAATAACAAAATGTTTTAAATATTTTTCCACTTGTAAAACCTCAAGCATTTAAGATCATCTTATAGTAAGTGTTAAAAAATATATCTTTTAGTTTATTAGCGAAATTCCTTTGGACAATGAGCTATTGGAAGTTTGGTAAGCTACAGCGTTTACAATAAACTTCTGGATCATTTTTAAGAGGTTTGTAAGTTACACATATTTCAAGTTACAAAGCACTTTTTTAGTTTTTTAATGTTCGGCAAGCTTACTGAATGGTAATTTAGGAGCCAATTGTTAGAGCAATGCATGTTATAAGAACTGGTTGACAAATTCACAACGAAAATTTGTTCTCAAATTTAGAAATCAATATCTAATAGGAAATTTTGCAATATTATTTTAACAAGTTCAACATTAGTCTTGATTAACAGAGTAAAAAATTCAATGTATAATTTCAACTTTAAAGATATTAAATTATAATAGGGTGAGTTTAAATCGAGTACGCCTAAACTTGTAGATAAGAACTAAAAAAACAATGAATTTATAATAAAAATAAAACTATCAAAATTTCATTCGAACATGACTTTGTTTACAGAATGTTACAGTTTTGTTTATTAGCACTGAATTTTGTTACCTGCAAGGATAGTTGTATAGGTGTTTGTTATTCCTGGCGCTGTAAGGAGAATACTTGTCTAGAAGCCAAATCATAATCCCGGTCACTGTTAACGCTCCAACAATGCTGAGCCACACTTCCAATCGTAAGACAGTCATAAATTTGAATAATGAAGTTTTACGAACTGGTTTTCTTATTACTGGAATAAAACAATATAGAAAACAACACTTACATAAGTGTTCATTAGTGAATTTCTTTCTGAAAATAACATATCTTAGTAGTTATATAGAGACGGTGGGGTTCGCGCGCCGTTTGTTAACCATATATTGTTTTGAAATTTTGGTTTCATTCATTCAAACTTGGCTCAAAAATTGATTTTGGAACAGCTACTACAAGTTCTTTAAATGGCAAACTTAGTTCAATTCGTTTAAAAATTGTGGCTATTTAAATTCCTTAATAGCATAACCTCCATAACATACGCACAACCTTTTTACAAATCTGATTTCACTATGGTGACTGAATATAAGAAAATGGACTTAACGGTGATGATAACTACGACAAACATTTTTACAAAATTAATAAGACATAATATGAATTGATGGAGATCAACGTTGATGTATATATTGTTTTTTGGAAAAATTGTTTGAGATACTCGTTGGTTTTTGAAAATTAGCTTTCATTATATTAGCGAGACAGCTTCGTGCTGCGATTATTCTTGTTACTTCGCATTTCGATCTTAAAAAACTAAATAATAATAATAATAATAATAATAATAATAATAATAATAATAATAATAATAATAATAATAATAATAATAATAATAATAATAATAATAATAATAATATAATAATAATAATAATAATAATAATAATAATAATAATAATAATAATAATAATAATAATAATAATAATAATAATAATAATAATAATAATAATAATAATAATAATAATAATAATAATAATAATAATAATAATAATAATAATAATAATAATAATAATAATAATAATAATAATAATAATAATAATAATAAATAATAATAATAATAATAATAATAATAATAATAATAATAATAATAATAATAATAATAATAATAATAATAATAATAATAATAATAATAATAATAATAATAATAATAATAATAATAATAATAATAATAATAATAATAATAATAATAATAATAATAATAATAATAATAATAATAATAATAATAATAATAATAATAATAATAATAATAATAATAATAATAATAATAATAATAATAATAATAATAATAATAATAATAATAATAATAATAATAATAATAATAATAATAATAATAATAATAATAATAATAATAATAATAATAATAATAATAATAATAATAATAAATAATAATAATAATAATAATAATAATAATAGTAATAATAATAATAATAATAATAATAATAGTAATAATATTAATAATAATAATAATAATAATAATAATAATAATAATAATAATAATAATAATAATAATAATAATAATAATAATAATAATAATAATAATAATAATAATAATAATAATAATAATAATAATAATAATAATAATAATAATAATAATAATAATAATAATAATAATAATAATAATAATAATAATAATAATAATAATAATAATAATAATAATAATAATAATAATAATAATAATAATAATAATAATAATAATAATAATAATAATAATAATAATAATAATAATAATAATAATAATAATAATAATAATAATAATAATAATAATAATAATAATAATAATAATAATAATAATAATAATAATAATAATAATAATAATAATAATAATAATAATAATAATAATAATAATAATAATAATAATAATAATAATAATAATAATAATAATAATAATAATAATAATAATAATAATAATAATAATAATAATAATAATAATAATAATAATAATAATAATAATAATAATAATAATAATAATAATAATAATAATAATAATAATAATAATAAATAATAATAATAATAATAATAATAATAATAATAATAATAATAATAATAATAATAATAATAATAATAATAATAATAATAATAATAATAATAATAATAATAATAATAATAATAATAATAATAATAATAATAATAATAATAATAATAATAATAATAATAATAATAATAATAATAATAATAATAATAATAATAATAATAATAATAATAATAATAATAATAATAATAATAATAATAATAATAATAATAATAATAATAATAATAATAATAATAATAATAATAATAATAATAATAATAATAATAATAATAATAATAATAATAATAATAATAATAATAATAATAATAATAATAATAATAATAATAATAATAATAATAATAATAATAATAATAATAATAATAATAATAATAATAATAATAATAATAATAATAATAATAATAATAATAATAATAATAATAATAATAATAATAATAATAATAATAATAATAATAATAATAATAATAATAATAATAATAATAATAATAATAATAATAATAATAATAATAATAATAATAATAATAATAATAATAATAATAATAATAATAATAAAAAAATAATAAATAATAATAATAATAATAATAATAATAATAATAATAATAATAATATTAATATTATTATTATTATTGTTAGCTAACCGTGCCTGGTTAGCTTGTGTGGGGGTTTGGCTCTGAACTGAGTAAGAGCTAAAAGTAACTCTGCGTAAGACACTAGGGTGGGGGACCTCAACCCCGACACCCATATGGCTGATAGGGAAATTCCTGTAGATATGTAGGACAGGTGTGAATAAGGCAATGCCAAATAAACACCCGCGGATCAACTGAGGTAAAAAAGAAAATGGTCAATGGTCTTAAAGGCGGAAGAAGAATCTCATTTCTCAACAGCTGAGAGGGCGGAAGAACCTAGTGGAGTCAACCACGAAAATAAATCATTTCAGACTAACAATCTGATCTTACTCTGGAATTTTATTCCTACCAGAGAAACACACAATTTCAATTGTAGAATGGAAAATCTGCTGAAAGAAAGCACTACCCCAGGTGGCAGCTCGGAAGAGAAATCCACCATTGCATTATGCAATGCATCGGGACCTAGGGTTCTGGGGAGTCCCAACATCTACAATAAGGATGAGTCGGAGCATCCTTGGAATCCATCCATACTCAAGTTTAAACAGAAATTTTTGCAGGCACTTTGAATGTAAATTCTTCAAAGCGGATATTGGTGCAGAAGAAAAAGTAAAGAAATTCAAATATTTGGGAGAAATGATCCAAGACAATGGCTTGGAGAAGTCTGCTGTTGAAGAAAGGGTACGCAAAATGGAAAGAGCATATGGTATCACTAAAAATTATTATAACAAAAAGTGCTTATCTTAATGCTTGGTACTAAATTATAGTTTAGATAAACTGAAAATACTAGAAAGGTGAATCATGAGAAAAATTGTAGGCCCAGTGAAAATTAAAGAAACATGGAAACTAAGATCTAATGATGAAATATACAGGAACATAGAGGACATGACAGAGACGACAAGGAAGACTACAATTTTTTGGACATATGTACAGGATGAATGATTTAAGACAAGCGAAAAGGATACTCAAGTACCTATGGAATAAAAAATCAACAACTAGTTGGATTCAAGAGGTAAGGAAGGATTTAGAAAGAAATAATATAAAAGAAGAAGAAACGCTGAACAGAGAGATTTTTAGAAGGAGGATATTGAGTATGGAGGGATTCCAAGGAAGATTGCAGAAGAAACCTGGTGTGAAGAGGTTCGAAGACAGAAGGAAGCTGCATAGTGAAAGGATGAGGGAATATTGGAGGGAACGGAAGAGAAAAAAAGGCTGTGTCAAGAATTGAAATTTTCACATGGTCCCTAGCTCATCGAAATAATAATAATGATAATAATAATAATAATAATAATAATAATAATAATAATAATAATAATAATAATAATAATAATAATATTATTATTATTATTATTATTGACAAACATACAAAAACCACCAAAAAAGCTTCAAGTGGGAGAACAACACATTGAGATAGTCAAAGAATTCAAATATCCTGTGGAATGGATCAGCTGGAACGCCCTAGAGAAAAAAGCTATGGAATCTAGGAGAAATAAAGTTGAATTAGCCTTCCAACTTACCAAGGACACATACAACAAGAAATCCCTCTCCTGGAATACAAAGATAAGGCATTACCATACGGTAATTAAACCAGAAGCCTTATAGGCAGCTGAAACATTATCTCTCACAACCCAGGGCCCACTTGAAAGGCTGGAGATCAAAAAAGAAAGATATGACGAAAAATCTTAGGCCCCAAATTCCGTAACAACCAATTACTGCACATAAGTAATGAAACTCTTTACCAAAAAACTGAAACGCTATCAGACACAATAAGAAAAAGGAGAATTGATTTTTATGGGCACATCCTCCGAACCCCCTTCGGAGGGTTGTCTATGGACAAAAATAGACTAACCAAAAAAATATTTGATTACTTTCGCAGTAGAAGAGCCAAACCTCTTTGGTTTAGAGAAACGGAGAAGACATAACAGTACTGCATATCACTGACACTATGCTCATGGACAGAACAGCCAAAACAATAACCAAGGACAAGAAGCAACGGTTCCAAGGCAAAGTCAAATCCAAGCGAACGATCCAAATCTCTGACGAAGAAAGAAAAGCAAGATCACAACGAATGAAGCAATACTGGGCTACGAGGGAGGCACAGAACATTAAAATGTGATTGATTTAGTGTATCCCAAAGTTGGGTGAAACAAATAAAGAGAATAATAACAATAATAACTTTGGTTTAGAGAAACAGAGAAAGACATAACAGAACTACAAATCACTGGCTCTATGCTCATGAACAGAACAGCCAAAACAATAACCAAGGACAAGAAGCAACGGTTCCAAGGCAAAGTCAAATCCAAGCGAACGATCCAAATCTCTGACGAAGAAAGAAAAGCAAGATCACAATGAATGAAGCAATACTGGGCTACGAGGAAGGCACAGAACATTAAAAAGTGATGTTGTGTCAATAAAATTATAGTTCATGCATTTGTGTTAATTTGTCCTTTATTAAAAACTGCTACTTTGAATAGATTCAAATATTAAGACACAACATTTTCAGTACGTTTTTTCAAAACATTTTGAATTTTCCTAAAAATCAAAAATAGCTGTCATAAAACAAAATAATATATATTGTCTTAAAAATCTAACTGTTTTGATCTAAATATAGTTCTTAAAAGATTAAAGGAATTGTATTGCCTATTATCCATCCGAAAAATCCGTTTTTAACAT
The DNA here is from genome assembly GCA_022606455.1 of Callitettix versicolor. Lineage (NCBI taxonomy): Eukaryota > Metazoa > Arthropoda > Insecta > Hemiptera > Cercopidae > Callitettix > Callitettix versicolor. Next base: position 49,574,762 of record CM040183.1, read on the forward strand.
TATCGACAAAAAAGTCAAATTCTCAAAATCGGCTTGAAAGATTTTATTGAAACTTTAATGCCACATAACGGACATGACTTTATTCAGTTCACAAAATTGTAATCAAATTAAATTATTTTAACAAAAAAATGATTTAAACGAAAACGAACTCTAACCGGTCAGAATTTTTTGTTCTGTTTTTATATTCATTACTAGAACCTAGGAGTGTGTGAGATTTGTATAGGACATTTGTATTTAAATCAATAATCATTACTGTATTAGTGTACAAAACGAATAGCAGGGGTGCTTGGGACAGGGGCTGTATAGGCAATTACGGTACATCGAAGTATAACGTATTGTATTCTGCGCCGTTCTACACATAATGTTGCACAGTACAATTTTTGTTCTTTGCAGTAGGCCTGTGATAGAAGAATGGAGGTACAAAAACTGATTTTTGGTTAAAGCTCTTTGCAAAATCCGTTCAACATTTTTAAAATGGCAGCAATGACATTAAAAAAAATACATTAAAATACTTTATAAGTATTAATGTCTGCATAAATTAGCATTTTAAAGTTTCACATTCTATTGAAAATTTAGAATCGTATTATATGCAGATTTTAATGCTGATTGTGATGGTATAACAATTTCTTTCAAAAAGACGTAAAATAATATTTTTTAAAATAAGCTTGCGTCACTTAAGCGACACAGATTATTGCCGTGTCGATTACTCCATAAAGTGAACACAACTTCATAATGCGTCTATTTAATTTAGTAAATTTGTAATATTTTTAATCTGATTTTTATGTATGTGTTTCAAGTTTCACTTTATTTTTAATGAACATCACTTAAATTTCTGTACTCACCAATAGAAATTCCAGTTTGCTCAAAATATGGCGCTACAAAGTCAATGACCTCTTCCCTTTCTGACGTCATTATTAGAGGTCCAACTATTATATCAGTTTGCTTGAAAACATAACATAAGGTGAATTAAGCAGAATATATATTTTTATAAATATATCTTACACTGTCCAGTTATTTCTTGTTTTTCACAAAATGAAATAAGTATAAATAATGGAGATTGAGTATGGAAAAAATATATGTTTTGACAGGTAAAATGTCCGTTTTAAGATCACTTTGAGTCCTAAAAGTGATTTTGCTTGGTCTCTCTCTCTCTGTTTCTTTCTGCGTTTCAATAAACACGAACGAATTTTAATGAACTATGGCATACAGGTCCATATCTAGGCATTATGTTATTTTTCAAAATGTATAATTAAATGAAATTTAAAAAAAATTATTGACAAATGAACAAAAACAGGATTTTATCAAAATCGACTTTCAACAATTTTGTTAAAATTCTACAAAACTTGCTATAGTATTTAAACATTTAAAGAGAACCTTGTTTTAGAATGATGTTAATGTATGTAAAATAAAGCACATTCAAGTTTGAATCGCGTATTTACTTACCTTATTTTAAACTTTTTTAAACAGTTTTTACTGAATAAAAGCATATTAATTTGTGGAATGTTTAATGCACTACTTAATTAAAATTTTCAAAAAATTTTTTATGTTTAATTATTATTTATAGAATTTTGAAGCATTTATTACGTCTTTTTTAATTGAATCTTTTCGAAGATTTAACTTACAGACCTTATTTTGTACCTACTCGCAAGTTTTTCAATTAATAAAAATCGTTCTTGCGTTTAAAATATATTAGCAAAAAACATTTGATTCAAACTGACTTACAATACAAAGTAAATGGTATTACATTGACTGATAAATAGAGAAAACATTGTTACCTAAATAGGAAGCCAAAATAGAATCTGCGGCACACAAGGTATAATATTATTGTAATGTATTTTATCTCGCTTTATAAAATATATACAATATAGAGAATTCAGGTCACTCTCAGAATGGAACCAAGAATATAAAAAGGAAAAGATAATCCTTTGTCACTTAAAATGTTTGAGAGCTAGAGGGATAGTGATTTTGTTATAACAGCATTATGAGGGTTCTTTTTTACTGTGATTACATATAAGTACACTCAATTATTAACTCCGTCATAGTATTTCCTTTAATTTTACTTTTTTTAAAAGTTTCTCAATAAGATATAACGGTTGATAACGGTTTTCATGTCCTTTCTTTGATTCTTGCAGAGTGGTATAACATTGCGAGTATCGAGTAAAACCGGGAACGAAAGAAGAGGTTGGTACTTCAAAGAGTATTTACAGGAAAACGGAAAAGTGTGGAAAAGGATTAAATTAATTTGAATATAAAACACCGTAATCAACCTATTTATCTCGGTTATGTATTATTTTGTATACTTTCCTAATTCTTATTGTTATAAGAGTTCTCTCACTATACTAGTGGACAAAGGATATTTTTTAAATCATAATAGATAAGTCCAAGTTAGAAACAAAATTAATTAAACAAAAATAAGGTAATTACAAGTACTTACTAATTATTTAATAATTGCTGCTGGAAGACAGTAATGGAAGCAAATTTCTAACAATACTATTTTTCACTTTTTTGAAAATGTGATTTACTATCATAAACACCAATAAAATCTGTATATTTAAACATGTAAAATTTCTAAATTTAAAATGTTGGTTTATGAAAATTTTAACGATTAATACATCAGAGTTTGAAAAAAGTATGAGATAAAAAATTGTTTTCAAAATTTAAAATGGATGTCATTTTTGGGTAAAAGATGTGTCAAACATATCACCAAAACCGATTTTTGTTCAAAACGTGATCTAGAGTAGAAGGACAATTCTCATTTAAAATTTCGTGTCTTAGTTTTTTAAAATGACGCACTTAAAAAAAACCATTCAAAATTGGAGCAATTCAAAACCTTTTTAAAAAATAACATAACTTTACTGTACTTTAAAAAAATCTAACTTTACCACCATGATTAAAATTGATATGGTTAAAACACAACTTAAACGGCAGTCAAAGTTTATTGACCGAAAAAAGGCTAGGAAACCTCGTTTCAAAATGGCGGCCTCTGATGACGATTGTACGAAGTTTCGGTCGAACATATTGACCGATTGTTTGGTCAAAGTACCTTCTACAAAGCCTGAACAACGTATGTGTAAGATTTTTCCCATTAATTTCCGTTTGAAGATGGTGGACTTTAAATTAATTACGTCCAGTGTTGGATATTTCCCATAATAATAGCTGAACGGCAAGACCAATCATAATTTTTACATTTTCATGTAAAAAGAGCTTACAATTTCCAATTTTGGTTTCAAATTGGCCCAGTAAAAGTTTTCGTAAACATTACGGTTACCGGTTAATTGGCGGAACAATAGCGAGCCCGTCAGAACGCTGTTACATTAAATAAGAATATACGGAGAGGTCTACTGTTCTTTTAACTAATAGTTTTAAAAGGAATTTGAAATTTTAAAATGCCAACATATGTATGTTATATTAATAACATTATATTTTTCACAAAAATTGAAAGATAAGAATTATTGTTCGAAATTTATTTTTATCACATCTGTGAGATTTATTTGATGATAACATATTGAAACAATTTTGATAATATTCCTCTTAAATCGTTAAACCTTTTGCTGAACTCTTCCACTTGATTTTTTTAAAAATTAGAAACAATTCGGAAGTGACGATGCGGATACAATTGACTTAGCTACGGTTTGTTACGTTGGTCAGGCTTGCTGCAGATGCTGGCATTTTATTTTACAACCTAAAAAATATTTATATAATCGCGGCACGCATCTGTCTCGCTGACGTGAGTATTTTTCTTTATCTTACACACATATATGTAGAACAATTTTAACGATTCCTTAAACGTGATACAGAGGTCAGAATCGGTGTTCATTATAATGTCCTGGGGTTGGGTCTTATCATGACGTCCGATCGAATGACTCGTTTTTCTAATGGAAATTTGATAAAAGGAACCAGCAATCCACACACTTAATTCATTTACAAGGATTAAATTAAGCTTCTAGTTTTGATGTTGCAAGCTGTAACAGAAAGCAATTGCCAAATATGTTTATAGTTAAATAAACAATTTCCATTGAGAAATAAATTATGGGAGCGTCAATCATGGTAATACCCAGACTTGGAGCCTTGAAATTAATGCCGATCCTGACGTTTAGATCAATATTTTTTGAGAAGTTAAAAAGTTAAAATGTATGTGTGTGTGTGTGTGTGTGTGTGTGTGTGTGTGTGTGTGTGTGTGTGTGTGTGTGTGTGTGTGTGTGTGTGTGTGTGTGTAATGCAATTTGGTTTTTAATTCAATTTGATTTAACCTTAGCACCAAATATATTTTCGTAATACTTTCGACAAGTTTGTTAACTATCAAAATCAGTTAAACAATTTCAAATGGCGAGATTCATACCTGTAAAAAATCACAGGTTTTTATCTCAAATTTTTTTGAAAGATTGATTTTATAGCCGTATTCAGAGTTATATACTTCTTAAACTAATATTTTAAGTATTAAGGTTTACACATGAAAACACAGTTTAAATCCACTATAGAGAGATTAACACTGCGTTTTCATTCATAAACGTTTATATTTTAACTCCAACATAATTAAAGTATGAAATTGCAAAATAATTTTAAATAGTTTCGAAAGCACTAAAATGATGGCGACTGAGGTTAAAAATTGTATTTGTAATGTAATTAAAAAAAATTGTTAATGTGCAAATTGTAATGCTTGTAGAGCAAGATAAAATAAATAATTATTGAAAATTGTCTTTAGTTAGGACGAATTCTTTCTTTGATTTATTCTATTATCCGTTTATAAATATACTAACACATCCACTATCGTTAATTCTTTGTATTACGAATGCATTAAATTAGCATTTAAAATAAAACAACATGAAAAAATATGTAAAATACCGAATTTGAAAAAAGAAACAATTTTATAATATGTAGATTTGTTAAAAACTGAAACATTAAACAATAAAAATATTTAAAATAATCTAATTCATCTGAAGAAATTACAACACGTATATGAAATTTAAAAAAGAATCAATTAGGGAACAATATAAGTACAACAATGCCCAAATTGTAATGAAACAAAAACAGCAATATATATATATATATATATATATATATATATATATATATATAATATTGATATATAACAATATATATATATATATACAATACAATAATATATAACAAACAATTCGTTACGACAAGCAATTTAAAACAAAACAATAACAAAAAATGTTAAAATATTTTCAACCAACAAAGTAAACACCACTTTCGTGACTCAGGGGATTTGAGAAAGAATAGATCCATCAAAACCTCAACAACGATTTTTTCCACGATCATTGTAAATAAGTTATTTTATGAGGTCAAAAATAAAAAGGAACAATAAACGCAATATTGAATTATAAAAAAGCAACAAGCAGAAACGCTGTATCTTAGTAAATATTGCCTAATACAGCATTAAGTTACTCAGGTTATGACTGACTGCCACAAAAAGCTTTATCAATTTCACTTAAACGAATATTTTTTGGTAATTTGGATTAATGAGAGTTTCTGTCACAATGCTAATAAATGCTAATATGCAGCTTGAAATAAAAACAGAATAAAAAAATAATTGTATAACAATACACAGTTTAACAATAAGCAGTTTAATGTAAAACAGAATTCAACAATAGTTATTTAACATTACGAATTTTGATATGAAATAATGCAACAATTAATTTATGTATATGATATTACTTAGCCTAATTCGATTTGAAAAGATATGTAGTGTAATATGAAATCGAATGCAACAATAATAATTTCTCTAGGTGACATTATGAAATTTGATTTGAAGGATAAAGATTTTAATATGAAACCAAATGAAACATTAATTTTGTAAAACGCCCATTAAGTAATGAAACATAGTGTAACAATAATTACTGTATGTAACATTACGCAATTCCGTATGAAACGATTCCCAGTTTGTACGAAACTGAATACAATAATAATTTTTTTTTTTTTTTTTTTTTTTTTTTTTTTTATTTAACATAATTACAACTAGGCAATAAAGCCTATCCAGCAATATACATTTAATAGTAATGTCACTGTTTGTTGAAGTAACACCCACTGATGGACTCCTGATGAACACACACTCTGTTCATGTGTGATTAGTTATACACTCTCACTGCAAAGTTCCAAAGGCTTCGTCCTTTTCAAGCGACGGATCTCGCCAGAGTTGTCTAATAAGCAAGCTATTTCCTTGTTATCGTGATGTATAAGTCTTTGCTTGTGTTTCTCTGCAAATCTTTTGATTTCTTCTGAGACAGTTTTCATCCTAAGGTCCCTATGAAGACTGTCATTGCGAACGAACCACGGAGCCCTTACAATACTTCGCAGGACTTTATTCTGGAAAGTTTGAATTACTTTTACATTTGTATTTTTGTGCAGCCACACAGCTGGATTCCATAGGTCCACACCGGCTTCAGTATTTGCTTGTATAGAAGCAGTTTATTTTGTAGGTCTAAATCTGAGTTTCTCCCTATCAACCAGTTAATTTTCCTAAATTGCATGTTTAATTCAACCTTTTTCTTTTGACATGTTCTTTCCAGTGGAGCTTTGCATCCAGTGTCATCCCCAAGTATTTAGCAGAATTTTCTGGAGTTACTACATGGTTATTAATTATAAGTGGAATTGGGTTGATTTTTCTATTTGTAAAGTTGACATAGGTTGATTTGGATTCATTTAGTTTTAATCTCCATTTCTTCATCCAAATGCAAACTCTATCAACTGCTCTTTGAAGTTTATTCGATGCCTCTTCCACAGTATTTCCTGTCGCCAAAATTGTTGTATCATCTGCAAAGGTTGCTGTGATTGTATCAACTTCTTGGGAATGTCTCTAGTGTACAACAAGTAAAGTACGGGCCCAAGGACACTCCCTTGAGGTACTCCTGCTGATACATTCCTCAACTCAGAATACTCTCCATTATATTTAACTCTGAAAAATCTCTCTGACAGGTAAGATTCCAGAATGTGATGAAATTGTTCCGGAAGATCACGCTGAAGTTTGAAGATTAATCCTTCGTGCCAGACCTTGTCAAATGCTTTGGCAACGTCTAGAAATATACTCGAACATATTTTGCGTTCTTCCAGGACTTTTTCTATTACATGTACAACTCGGTGTACTTGATCAATTGTAGAATGCCTGTCTCTGAAGCCAAACTGATGATCAGGAGTCAGTTTTCTTTCCACAATGACTGGTTTAAGACGTTTTAAAAGCAGTTTCTCAAAAATCTTTGACATTGTTGTTAGTAGTGAAATTGGTCGGTACGAAGTTTTGTCATTAGGATCTTTTCCTGGTTTAAGAATCATGATCACCTCGGCAATCTTCCATTGTCTTGGGACGTACTTTAATCTGAAAGCAGCGTTCACTAAGTGAAGAAGTTTTTTATGGCATTATTTGGCAATTCCTTTAGAACCTCCGCTGTGATAAGATCGTAACCTGGGGCTTTTTACCCTTAAGAGTTTTGATTTCATGAATAAGTTCTTTATGTGATACGTTATGAATTTCGTATTCGTCCTTATTTTTATTTGCTACAGGATCATTTGATTCTATAGTATTTTCATCGCCTGACTGTCTAGGAAAAGGTTTGAAAGTCTCAGCTAGGAGTTCAGCAAACAAATCTGCCTTTTCTCTATCACTCTTAGCCCATGTATTGTCATTTTTTCTGACTGGTGGCATTTGAACTTTTGGCCTTTTAATGAATCTTGTAGCCTTCCATATCTTGACTCCGTTGTCTCTATCTGCCGCAAGACTTTCCAGATATTTAGCAACAGATTCATTTTTAATAGTTTTTAGTAACTTTGTGAGTCTAGTGCTGAGTCGATTTAATTCAGATTTAAATTTAGGAGCTCGAACTTGCTGCCATTTTTGCGCATTTTTCTTTTTTCATTAATTAAATCAAAAACTTCAGGCAGGTAAGTAATGTTATTACTATATCTTTTAATTATCTGAGGTGTATTGTTCCATACTGCTTGCTGTATGTTATTAATAAACACATCAACTTCTTCCTCGAGCTGCACAGGTGTTTTAAGTGAGACATGTAGGTTAATAATCTCGTCCAGCTCTTCTCTAACGCCAATCCAGTTGGTTCTATTGCTGGTAATCTAGGAGGTTCTTCTCTTTGTATTATGTTCTGACTTATTGTTAAGATTACCGGAGAATGATCGGAGCCCAAATCAAAACTTTCACTGAGATTGATATAGTTACAAGATACACCCCTTACCACGAAAAAGTCAATTAAGTCCGGTATCTTTCTTGGATCTGATGGCCAATATGTTGGTTTACCAGTTGAGTGGAAGTCACATTTAAACTCCTTTCCTGCCTCATACAACTCTTTGCCTTTAGCAGTAGTAAGACGTGATCCCCAAAAGGTATTTTTGCATTGAAGTCACCTCCAAGAATGAAATGATTGCCTAATATGTTAAAAAAGATGTATGTAGTCTATCTTCTTTAGATTATGTCTTGGTGGACAGTATATGGCTGATATATTAAAATTTTTGTTTTTAGTATGAACTTTAATGGTTGTCACTTGCATCGTTTCAAGTTGTACTTTAGTTTCTTCATAGTGCTTGATACTATTTTTAACAATTACAGCAGAACCACCCCTTGCCTTATCAGCAGGATGATTTACATGATATACACTGTAACCATTAATTTTGAGATATGAATGTTTTGTAAAGTGTGTCTCTGAAATTAAACAGATATCTATTTGTTCACTAATCAGAAAAGGTTCCAAGTCCAGCTTATGCTGAGAAGACCGTTAGAATTCCAAGTGACTATTTTTAGCATTTTGATCATTGTTTACGGTGTAGCTTGAAGTTCATTTTTTCCGTTTCCCATTGTTATTTTTGTTCTTGAGATTATTTTCTAGTTTATCAAGTCTATCGAAGAGCAACTTATTAGTATGCTTTTGCTCATTCAGTAGTTCTAAGATGGTTTTCATTGACGACTTGTTATCATTATCACTGTGTATAATTTGCGCATAAGTTTTCTTTTCTTTACTTTGCTCATTGCCATATCCAGCTACCGCATGCTGTAGATTACCGACGTTATTTTTATCCAACCTAGTACTTCTCGCTTTGTTTTGAAACTTTTCGGCGTTGTTTCTTCTCATTTGTAATGCTTTAGCCACCTCACATCCTCGATAGTTCGCCGGATGTTCTCCGTTGCAGTTTACGCACCTTGGCTTACTCGTCCTATTCAATGTGCAGGCATTTGTCATATGTTTTCCTCCACACTTAACACATCTAGGATCTTTTCTACAGTAGCCTTGTGTATGGTTATAGCCCTGACAACGCTTACACTGGGGTATAAGTGTAGAATTTCGTCTTAGTGGTTCTATCTTGACGACAATATTTAAAATTGTTTTAATATTGTAAATATTTGCAACATTTTCTTTGTTGTCAAAGGTTAGCATAAAGAGTGGAAGGTTTCTTCTGTGAACTACACTGTCGCCTTGGTTGTTCTCTATTCTTTCCTTTTTTATTATGTTGACAGCATCCTGTATCTTTAGACCTTTTGCTGCAGGTCGTCTAGTATGTCCTCTTTAGTACATGTTCCATGTAGACCCCTTGCCATTACCTTAATGGGTCTTTCATTTTGTTTTCGTAAGTGTACCATTGCACTTTACTCTCATTCAATTTGTGAACCACTGTTCTGTAAGTGTCAGCATCTAGAGTGTTTATTTTCCAAACATTATTATTATAGGCAGTGATTTTGTACTTTATAACAGGAACAGACTGTAACAAGGTCTGTAAAGTAGCATACTCCGCAATACCAGTAATGTTTATTGGAGGAGGTTGTTTCTCTTTTGGGATATCTGATCTTTCTGATAATTTTAGTTGATTGACATTATTCAAGGTGTTCTTATCGGTATTTTTTGATAGTTCCGGAGATGTTTCCGCTTTCCTCTTTTTATTTGGCCTTCTTTTTTTAAGGATCCAATCAGTCTCCTGAGCCAATTCCTCTTCATCTGTATGATATTTTGTCTCGGGCTGTAATATACTTTCACATTCATGAGACTGTTCTTGCACTGCACCATCTCGCACAGTTTTTAATATTTCATTTTCAGATTGAAGATCAAACACAGCTTTCCTCAACTGTTCAACCAAGAGCTCTAGTTCACTCAATCTTACTTTAAGCTCCTTATTTTCTGATTCAAAAGAAAATCCTTTTGGACCACTTGTTCCTGGAGATCTTATTACCTTTTTACTTGTTAAAAAAGGATTTTCCACAAGCAATAGTTGGCCCCCCCAGAATCCGTGGGGCCGGCCTCCGAAGAGGATGGATTAACCAGAGTTCCTGGTGTACCACCTGGGGTAAATAATTACGTGACAATACAAAATGTCTTATGAAAAGCATGCAGTCTACTATAAAACAGTATGCAACAATTACTGCGTAACGATACGCATTTTGATGTAAAACAATGCAATAAAAATTACGTTACAATAAAAAATGTCATCTGAAAAGATACACAGTCTACTATGAAACAGTACGCAACAACAAGTACATAATAATACGCATTTTGATGAAAACAATGCAATAATAATTACGTTACAAAAAAAATGTCATCTGAAAAGATACGCAGTCTACCATGAAACAGTACGCAACAATAACTGCGTAACAATACGCATTTTGATGTAAAACAATGCAATAATAATAACGTAACAATAAAAATGTCATCTGAAAAGATACGCAGTCTACTATGAAACAGTTCGCAACAATAACTGCGTAACAATACGCATTTTGATGTAAAACAATGCAATAATAATAACGTAACAAAAAAAAAGTCATCTGAAAAGATACGCAGTCTACCATGAAACAGTATGCAACAATAACTGCGTAATAATACGCATTTTGATGTAAAACAATGCAATAATAATAACGTAACAATAAAAATGTCATCTGAAAAGATACGCAGTCTACTACAAAACAGTATGCAACAATAACTGCGTAACAATACGCATTTTGATGTAAAACAATGCAATAATAACAACGTAACAATAAAAATGTCATCTGAAAAGATACGCAGTCTACTATGAAACAGTACGCAACAATAACTGCGTAACAATACGCATTTTGATGTAAAAAAATGCAATAATAATAACGTAACAATAAAAATGTCATCTGAAAAGATACGCAGTCTACTATGAAATAGTACGCAACAATAACTGCGTAACAATACGCATTTTGATGTAAAAAAATGCAATAATAATAACGTAACAATAAAAATGTCATCTGAAAAGATACGCAGTCTACTATGAAACAGTACGCAACAATAGCTGCGTAACGTTACGCATTTTGATGTAAAACAATGCGATAATAATTACGTAACAATAAAAAATGTCATCTGAAAAGATACACAGTCTACTACAAAAACAGTATGCAACAATAACTACGTAACTATACGCATTTTGATGTAAAACAATGCAATAATAATTTATATATATATATATATATATATATATATATATATATATATATATATATTTATATATATGGCACTGCTCAATTGATTTGAAGCGATATGCACTTTAATATGAAACAGAATGCAACGATAATTATGTTAACGTATGCAGTTAAATATGTAACGATATGCGAAGATTGCATGTAAAATGTAATTTATTACAACAGAATGGAATAAAATTTATTGGTATTTTACAGAAAGTTGTGCTGAAGAAATTTATGACACCTTACATGCACATAAAGTAGGATTTGTATGTTACTATTGCCAGTTGGCATAAAATGAAACGTTGTATTAAATATTGAAAGTTATAAAAACTGTGTTTCTATTAAGTATAATTTCATTTAAATATTCACAGTACTTATATTGGTCACAGCAAACGTTATGATCTAGGGCCATGAGTTCCAGGGGGTGGTGCCAAATAAGAAGCAGTGCTCATACAATGCATCACAAAGAAAGAAGTCAAACCGGAGAAACCCATAATATTATCATTATCTTCGAATTTTTTTTCCGGCGAAAAACCGTTAAGGTTATCATCGCTGTCATGCAAAATGAAAGTATAAAAAAATTAACAAAATTTACTTAAATATATCTTTGAATTAACAATATAACATGAATACATGTAGTTACACTTACGAGTGTTCCATAGCTACCTGTACTGTCCATAGACTTACTTTACTTATTTAATATTTATTAAAAGTGAAAAGATTCTACTTGCAGTGCAATAGTAACATTAGAAACTCATTTACTGATTCCTAGGGATGGTGTAACTTACCCCTGAAGCCAAATCACCGACCAGCCCATTCCATACACCGTTTGCTTTACGAGCGCCAAAACTGTCGCTAGGGATCAACTCATAATCAAAATTCATGGCTTCGGACAAATGTATCAAGAAGTCTATGCAATATCCTTCCCAAATATCATTCCCCAAAAAGTCCTGCAGCACAACATCTTTATTCCTGGCTCTGTACGACCATGGCACACTCTATCGGCAAAATAAATTTTGCAGAAACATAAATACTCAAACTACACATATTTTAACTATTTACTATTTATACACATTATACACACACACAAACACACACACACACACACATATATATATATATATATATATATATGTGTGTGTATACAATCAGAGGAATGTATACATGAAAATGTATACATGTATACCTATGCATGAAAATCGGTTAGTTAGTTTTGTATACAATGGTTTGCACGACGCACATAATTCCAAGTAAAATTCATTTTTGTTACCGAAAGTAAGAAAACCGGTAGATTTCTTAAAATCGTAAGATAAGTATCTAATAATCACCTTTTTTACTTCGTATAGTATAATACGTATATATTATTAATTATCGCTATTGTAAATGAAAAAAGTTAAGATTATATTAAACCTAAGAAACATTACATGACAAAATGGTGTATGAACGCAATAGATCGATCGATAACATCGTAATTCAGAAGGCATTGTAAGCTTCTGTCTGCACATGCACATCAGCATTGCAGTAATTAATGTTATAATTAATTAAGCAAATATTAATTTTAATTTGAAGAATAATTTACAAAAAACCTGACCCAGTATCTAAATTATATGTACGCAAAATTTCATGACAATCCACGTGGTAGTTTAGATTTGTATTCCGGACAAATGTACATACTTTTGTATGATGTATGCGTAAGTTTCAGTTTAGACCACTACACTATCTCATCCCATTTCGTTAAATATTTTATTGCAGACCTAGAAAGTGAGAGATGTAATGAAAAACAGTTTTAAAGACTTTATTTTGAAATTTATGGCTTCTACTGAGTGAAAGTCAAATGAAAAGTGGTTAAAATAATAACAGTTTTAATCCTCAACAGAGCTTTATTCCTCGTTACCGCTTGCAGTGAATTTACGGGTCATTTATGTATTTCAAAGTGTACATTAATCTGAATGTCTAGTTTTTCTTCCAGTTATTGTTTGTTTAATTTATTTTAATTATTTATGCCTTTATATATACTTTTTGTTTCTTTTATGTTTTTTTATTAGTCTACTTTTGATTTGAGTCTTATGTACTGCATATTTTGATATATATATATATATATATATATATATATATATATATATATATATATATATCATTACTATCATATTTCTCATAAATTTTCGAATATTTATTTTTTTTAACGTCCGAATATTATATACAAATATATATATATATATATATATATATATATATATATATATATATATGTAATTGTTCTAAAATATATGGGAAATATAATAGTAATGAAAAAGATCAATCAATCAATATATATATATATATCCCAACATTTTACTTATTCCATTGGAAACAGTTTCTATCACAATCCTCTGTCTTCATTAATTTTGTATTTCACATGCAGAGATCAAAATAAATATTGAGTGCATTAGAAATCTGTACATTTTTTATGAATCTCTCCGTACCAGAATTTTAAAAAGACAAAAATTTCAAAAGATTAATTTAACTTTTGAAAAATAACTAACAATTTTGTTTATATTTTAGTTAATAAATGCCCACTTTTGAAATAAGTAGTGTCAAAACTCATCGGCAAAACAATGACTGTTTCTATTCTACTTGCAATTCATCGTGAGAAATAAAAAAAAAAAAAATTACGATCGTGTATAATTTTGTTAGCACCTTTGGCTCTGTTTACCTCAATAACTCCAATCCTAAAAAATCGTTTTAATGGCTTCACGATGTTGGAATTCTCCAAGACCAGGCCTTTGTCGGTGGTCCACTTGCCGATTGTACTGTTTGTAGCTGTCGAAAATATATCATGCTCCAAATTCGCATAAATTTTTTTCAAAGTTGTATCATAAGCAAACAGTGGTTGAACTGAAATTGCCTGAAACCATAAATCAATAAAATTACAAAGTATAATAATAAAACATGATTTATTACTTGTATTTTGCTCCTAATCTCGATTTAACTTATTCGATCTTAGATTAAGTCTATTTTAATTTTATCTTCTTACATATTATTTTTAAATAGTCTACACTGTCACTTACACAATATCTAAGACTATTACAAAAGAATACTCGACAAATTTAATTTAAAACGTACAACACAATACTACCCATAATTAAGTTACGCTGTTTTTAAAAAAAAATGAACTTTAGCGTTTACTGTTACTGTTACTTTAGGTTAGATTGTAAAATATCATTACAAAAGTTTTTATTAAAAAACACTAACAAAACATATGGGATAATTAATTATATATTTGTTTAGATTACTTTTAGACTATCTGTAATACAGTAAAGTTTTGTTTATCTAAAGCAAATGGATTTGTCGAACGCTGAATAAGCAAAAATATAGATAATAGGAAGATACAAAAATACTGCGTAATTGATAAAAAGTACTTTATTTTACAAAACGAATCAATCTTTAGTAACAAAAAACTTTACATTTAAAACTAAAGAATTATAAATCAACTTAGCATAACACCTAAATCGTCTTGCTACTTTTTGCATTGTTTTTACTTTGACACTTTTCCCCATTGTAAAATAATTTTTCCCTCTTACTAACCGTTGTCAAAATTTAAGCATAATAGTTAAAACAGTATTACCGAAACAATAATAAAACCAAAATAAACAAAATACAGTAATGAATAGAAAATAAAACCTAATGATGGAACTCAAACAAAACAGTGAAATATTTATAGTTATGTGTTACACTGCGTTGACGCTGACCTTGAATGGTTTGTATTTGCTTACATATTTTGCAATTTTTGTCGATACTGACGTACGTTCGATTAAAGAGAATGTCAAACGAGCGATGGCCGGATAAGCGAGCCTGTGTTGTAAATATAAAATATTGTTATGCTAAAAATACACTCAAGTTTGCATGGATATAGGCCTACTAGTTTTCACATAACTTAAGGAAACAAGACGGTTTTCCTCTTGGATATTGTTCACACAATTTCGTTCATTTACATGCTCGTCGTTTGGACGTTGAAGAAAACCGAATCACCAACTTTGTATGCAATTATGTAGGTGAAGTTTTTTCCTCATAATTACGAAAAAAATTTATGTTTACCTAAATTGCAACATAAATTCATCGGCTTTTGCTCAAATTTCGATATGAAGATTGAATATTACAAAAAAAGAATTTAAAAATAAACAATGTGTCCTATCGGAAAGTTATAGTACATTCAAAAGGGAAAATTAATTTATTTCTAATTTAGTACGCTGAGTTTAGTTATAAATCTTCAATAAGTTTATTATTATATATTTTTTGTCAAGGACTTCAGATTTATTGTATATACAGGGATAATGTAATGTATGCAAGTTTTGTAATTGTAAGCATTTCTTGATACACTTTGTAAATGATATTTTTTTTATTCAGAGCCTATTTACGTTATTGTTATGCTTACTGGGATCAATATAACTAGTTGTAACATTTGTTTTTTAAACCCGTTCTTCAGATCATTATAATTATTTAACATTTATTTAATATATTATTTAATTTTTGGAAACTACGTCAAGATAAAATTCTTTTTGTCTAATATACGAGTATATTCTCGAACTGTAAATATTTTCTTTCAAAATAGTTGCATTGACACGAATTTTAAATTTACATAAAAAGTCAAAATTTCAGTGAAATATTGTTAAAAATGAATTCTTAAAAACAACCAAACTTCTGATTGTTTTTACCTCATTTGTGAAAAAATTGTGTTAAAAATTATAATATAGCTGGTTTTAATGAAAATCAGTGCCTTGTTAATTTCTGATATTTTTTATAAAAAAAGGAATTTAAAATATTGAGATAGTAGTAAGTTACATTTTGATGCCAAATTGCCAATGAATCTAAGCAAAAACTCTTTTCTTAGATTAAGAGGATCTAAAAACGCATTCTCAAATTTACGATTACCACACGTTTTGGTGAAAATAAAAACATAAATTTTTAAAATATCTTATTTAAAGTATTTAACCTTACTTCTCGCAGAGTTTTGGAGAAAGATCTCTTGTTATTTAGAACGGCATTGGATCTTGTGCCATTGTTTTTAGAATTAGCACAGTCATAAGTCACAATTTGTATTCCTTCTTCGGTTTCGTTCAGATGTAGAAATATTTCCATCAAGATTTTTGGCACAAGCTTCACGAAGGAAGGAAAGATCTGCAAGCAATACAAGATGTATGTTTTATTTAAATATTTATTACAAACAGCTTCTCTCTGGCATGATCAAAGCGAGACATTCGTTTTTGCATTCGTAATAAGCGTTAAAATCTGCAGAAATTAGCATTTGTAATTTAAAAATTTCAATAAAAACAGAATTGTATGTAGATTTTAACGATGATCAGGACAGTAAATTCAGATTTGTCCGCCATTAGAAACGAATTAACAGATTCTGATAGGTATAGCTGCTATAGAATTAAATTTTTCTTAAACTTTAAATCAATCGAACTTAAGTATTTTTGCGACCGCTAGAGTGCAGAGACGCGTACAGCGCTTCTGAATGCTGGGATTAATCTGTGTCCCTAATGGAAATGGCTTTGCCAAAATGTTAGTGTAATTTCTTTAAAAATAAGTGGGCTTACCTGAACACTGTGAGGGCAAATGCAGTTATTTTCAGCTTGGAGACGGCAACAGAAGATCTTATTGGGTGTAATATGGACGACATTTACCGGGCTCAAGGTCATATTGAAGTTCTGGACATTGAAATCAGTGAACACTAAATGCCAACGGTCATCTCTTACTACAAGCCCTGTTTTGACGGCCTTAACAAGCGCAAAACAATCATTACTTATTAAAAATCTGAAAAACAAATGGTGTAAAAACATTATACAAATTTTATCACGCACAATTATTTGTCCGAAAAATTTGGTTCGGGAGATATGCGACACGCAGCTGACTGACATGACGGAAGCGAATTTCCAATAGTAATTTTTTACTAAACCTGTTTCATAGTCTTATTTCACTATCATAACTAGCATTAAAACCCGCAAATACTAGAATTTTAAACTACTAATTCAATTTAAAATATGAAAATGAACCTTGACCGCCGTGAAATATTTAAAACCTAACCACCGTAAAATAATTTCTTAATTCCAAAGGATTATAAAAATTTTAAATGCTAATTTACACGGTTTTTAACTCTACTATGGCGAAATCAGATTTAAAACCAAAAATGTTATGCATTTTTAGAAGATAAAGATTTGAAATGACCGTCATTTTGAAACTGTTGAACGAATTTCGCCTATTAGCGAACTTGTCCAAGCAATTATAAAAATCTTTTTTTCTGCTAGAAGTCAAAATCAAATCGGACTAGAAGGCACAAACCCAACCGCGCGAGTTTAGTCTGACAATTCAAATCGGTACAATCTCTCTCTCTCTCTCTCTCTCTCTCTCTCTCTCTCTCTCTCTCTCTCTCTCTCTCTCTCTCTCTCTCTCTCTCTCTCTCTCTCTCTCTCTCTATATATATATATATATATATATATATATATATATATATATATTAACAATCTCTCAAAATGTGACGACTAAAGCACTCCTAACACCTAACAAATCTCCTAAACCTTACAATAAAAGTTACAATAGCTCATTTCCAATGGAAATGTCAACATTTAATTGTACATAATAAACTTTTGATAGTAAATTAAAAAAAAAAAATGTATATATGATTTTAAATTAAGCTTTGACAATTTCAGTCATTTTGAATCAATAATCAAGTGGTTTCACTTGTTATAATTTATAATCAGTTCAGCAGTGATTATTAAAGTAAAGAAAGTCAATGACACATCTTACCGTGTTGAAGAGCTTATTCATGTTGGCAGCTGACGCAAATATGACGTAATATGACGGACTTGGTCGCATATTCTTGATCGAGTTGGCACTGCTGGAATTAAGACCTTCTAAAACCAGAATACGAATTGCGGTGTGCTCAATGATGTAGAACAAACTTTTATCCATCACTGAAATTAAAAATTGTGTTGAAATCAATTTTAAAATAACCATAAATCGGTAATCAATAAAATGTAAAGAAAATGTTAAAAGTTACGAAAATGTGCGTTCTTTTTGTCGATTTTGTCAACCAAAGCTAATAAAATCATTTTAAAATATATTTTACTACTCGCAATTTAATTTAGAGATTTCTTAAGTGAATTTAATAAATTAAAAAAAACGATAATTACTTTTTCACTACACCCATTAAAAATAATTGACTGTAAAAACATAGAAATTAAATTGTAAACTAAAATTGTTGTATGATACAACAAGACAAACAAATTACGACACACAACTGAAAGTATTTTGCTCTTACCCTTTTTTCCGAAATTCTGACTTCAATATTTAAAAGAAACATAAAAATGTGCTTAATCGTATTTTAAAAGTTTAAATTACACTGCAAAAGGAACCCTTAACGTTATCATTTTAATAGATTTTGAAAATTTAAAATGTAATTTTGAGGTTTTTAATGGTGATACCAGATTTTTAAAATTTTTTTTCACAGAAAATTATGGATTTTTAAGATGTTCGGATTGGACGCCATTTCAAATTGTTAAAAGTCTATATTGTTAAACAAATAGTCCAAAATTGATTTGTAGGCCAAGCTTGAATCAAATCGGACTTAAACTGAGAACATGAGCCTGCTTCTCTCTCTCTCTCTCTCTCTCTCTCTCTCTCTCTCTCTCTCACACACACACACACACACACACATATATATATATATATATATATATATATATATATATATATATATATATATATATATATATATGTGTGTGTGTGTGTGTGTGTGTTTTAACGATTTCTCAAAAAGTGAGTTTTTTTATCCTCACACAAACAACTCTATGCAACCCTAAATTATAAGCTAATATATTTTCGTCCTTACTCCCTCCTTTCATTTAAAATGAGAAATAATCATGGTTTTAATATTAATTAATTACATCATCCCCCTTTTTAGTCATACTTTAAAAAAAGAAACATCAGATTTAGTAGTTAAATAAAATCTTACTACTTATAACTTAAGTAATCATAAATTAATATTAGAATTAATCACCAACTAACCTAATAATGATAAACCTATATATATATATATATATATATATATATATATATATATATATATATATATATATATATATAATAAATTAATACATATTCATCCTATAAGCGCTTAATTCACAGGGTTCACAGCGCAAGCATTAAGTGTTGGAAGCATTACACTTGGAATGGAATGTGAACTGCAACTATACAAGCATAACTTAAATTTTTGAAGCAAAACTTAACCATATCGTCTGTCAGAATAACAGGCACGCATGTGTAGTTGTAGATTGATGTCTGCTGGTAGGGTTGTAGTATGTATGTTGTCTGCTGGTAGAGTTGTAGGACTCGTATGTTGTCTGCTGGTATAGTTGTAGTATGTTGTATGCTGGTAGAGTTGTAATATGTTGTCTGCTGGTAGAGTTGTAGTATGTTGTCTGCTGGTAGAGTTGTAGTATGTTGTCTGCTGGTAGAGTTGTACTGTGTTGTCTGCTGGTAGAGTTGTATTATGTGGTCTGTTGGTAGAGTTGGTGTATGTTGTCTGCTGGTAGAGTTGTAGTATGTTACCTGCTGGTAGAGTTGTATTATGTTGTCTGCTGGTAGAGTTGTAGTATGTTGTCTGCTGGTAGAGGTGTAGTATGTTGTCTGCTGGTAGAGTTGTAGTATGTTGTCTGCTGGTAGAGTTGTAGTATGTTGTCTGCTAGTAGAGTTGTACTGTGTTGTCTGCTGGTAGAGTTGTATTATGTGGTCTGTTGGTAGAGTTGGTGTATGTTGTCTGCTGGTGGAGTTGTAGTATGTTACCTGCTGGTAGAGTTGTATTATGTTGTCTGCTGGTAGAGTTGTAGTATGTTGTCTGCTGGTAGAGGTGTAGTATGTTGTCTGCTGGTAGAGTTGTAGTATGTTGTCTGCTGGTAGAGTTGTAGTATGTTGTCTGCTAGTAGAGTTGTACTGTGTTGTCTGCTGGTAGAGTTGTATTATGTGGTCTGTTGGTAGAGTTGGTGTATGTTGTCTGCTGGTGGAGTTGTAGTATGTTACCTGCTGGTAGAGTTGTATTATGTTGTCTGCTGGTAGAGTTGTAGTATGTTGTCTGCTGGTAGAGGTGTAGTATGTTGTCTGCTGGTAAAGTTGTAGTATGTTGTCTGTTGGTAGAGGTGTAGTATGTTGTCTGCTGGTAGAGTTGTAGTATGTTGTCTGCTGGTAAAGTTGTAGTATGTTGTCTGCTAGTAGAGTTGTTGTATGTTGTCTGCTGGTAGAGGTGTAGTATGTTGTCTGCTGGTAGAGTTGTATTATGTTGTCTGCTGGTAAAATTGTAGTATGTTGTCTGCTGGTAGAGGTGTAGTATGTTGTCTGCTGGTAGAGTTGTAGTATGTTGTCTGCTGGTAAAGTTGTAGTATGTTGTCTGCTGGTAGAGTTGTTGTATGTTGTCTGCTGGCAGAGTTGTAGTATGTTGTCTGCTGGTAAAGTTGTAGTATGTTGTATGCTGGTAGAGTTGTTGTATGTTGTCTGCTGGTAGAGTTGTAGTATGTTGTTTGCTGGTAGAGGTGTAGTATGTTGTCTGCTGGTAGAGGTGTAGTATGTTGTCTGCTGATAGAGGTGTAGTATGTTGTCTGCTGGTAGAGTTGTAATATGTTGTCTGCTGGTAGAGTTGTTGTATGTTGTCTGCTGGTAGAGGAGTAGTATGTTGTCTGCTGGTAGAGTTGTAGTATGTTGTCTGCTGGTAGAGTTGTAGTATGTTGTCTGCTGGTAGAGTTGTAGTATGTTGTCTGCTGGTAGAGTTGTTGTATGTTGTCTGCTGGTAGAGTTGTTGTATGTTGTCTGCTGGTAGAGTTGTAGTATGTTGTCTGCTGGTAGAGTTGTAGTATGTTGTCTGCTGGTAGAGTTGTTGTATGTTGTCTGCTGGTAGAGTTGTATTATGTTGTCTGCTGGTAGAGTTGTAGTATGTTGTCTGCTGGTAGAGTTTTTGTATGTTGTCTGCTGGTAGAGTTGTATTATGTTGTCTGCTGGTAAAGTTGTAGTATGTTGTCTGCTGGTAGAGTTGTTGTATGTTGTCTGCTGGTAGAGTTGTAATATGTTGTCTGCTGGTAAAGTTGTAGTATGTTGTCTGCTGGTAGAGTTGTTGTATGTTGTCTGCTGGTAGAGTTGTAGTATGTTGTCTGCTGGTAAAGTTGTTGTATGTTGTCTGCTGGTAGAGGTGTAGTATGTTGTCTGCTGGTAGAGGTGTAGTATGTTGTCTGCTGGTAGAGTTGTAGTATGTTGTCTGCTGGTAAAGTCGTAGTATGTTATATGGTACAGTGGAGATTTTCAATTTTAATATCTATTGTCATCACCGTATCATTATATGACAACGTGATACACTTGGTTACAAAAATAACTTGGTAAGTGGAATAACAGGTTACTCGAGAAACACTTATTTGTTTCGATTGGTGTTTTTGAGTCTGATATGTTAAATAAGGCATATATGTGATAAGAATGGACAAAGTATGTCAAGCAGTGACTTAATATTGTTTGTCAGTTCAGTTTACTTGTTAAACCCCTTTAATAATAATAGATTAACTATTAAAATGTCCTTAAGGCGTTGTATGAAATACATTTATTAATGGTTACATTTTGTGTCGTTTCTTAAGTTAATGTGTATATTATTTGTGATACAGTGATAATTTACAGTCATTCATTATGAATCAACTTTATAAATTTAAAAATTACAAGGTTTATTATTCAAGAGATTAATCATAATTTCAATTATTTTCCATTCGACAGTAATACTATTTGAACTGAAATTCTATTAATTGCAATTTTTTATAACAAATGTAAGCAATAACAAATAGAGAACGCTAGTTCTAACGTGTTGTATAAAGCACTCCATATTCATGAGATGTAACATATTTCAACATCAGTACGAAGGATACATATTGCCATTACATATGAAAACATTACGTATGACAAATTACATCTGGGTTTTCATAACTTGCTCTGCATGTTGTAACTCGACCAATGAAATTTGTTGTAACCTTCAAACAGGTGTTATCGATTTTGTTCGATAACATTGCGAATCTCTTCCTGTAGTTGTGGTATTGTTCGGGGATTATTTTCAAAAAAATGTGATTTAAGGGTATTAGGTCACATGACCTTGCTAGCCAGTTCTGATCGCTGAACGGAAATTTCTTCTTCAACAAGGCTATCGTATCGTGTGAGTTGTGGCACGTAGCGCAATCCTGTTGGAACCATAATTGCTCAATATTTACATTATCATGGTAAGGCCATAAAACTGTTTCAACCACATTCCTGTAGTAGGGTATTAGGTCACATGACCTTGCTAGCCAGTTCTGATCGCTGAACGGAAATTTCTTCTTCAACAAGGCTATCGTATCGTGTGAGTTGTGGCACGTAGCGCAATCCTGTTGGAACCATAATTGCTCAATATTTACATTATCATGGTAAGGCCATAAAACTGTTTCAACCACATTCCTGTAGTAGGGTATTAGGTCACATGACCTTGCTAGCCAGTTCTGATCGCTGAACGGAAATTTCTTCTTCAACAAGGCTATCGTATCGTGTGAGTTGTGGCACGTAGCGCAATCCTGTTGGAACCATAATTGCTCAATATTTACATTATCATGGTAAGGCCATAAAACTGTTTCAACCACATTCCTGTAGTAGGGTACTAGGTCACATGACCTTGCTAGCCAGTTCTGATCGCTGAACGGAAATTTCTTCTTCAACAAGGCTATCGTATCGTGTGAGTTGTGGCACGTAGCGCAATCCTGTTGGAACCATAATTGCTCAATATTTACATTATCATGGTAAGGCCATAAAACTGTTTCAACCACATTCCTGTAGTAGGGTACTAGGTCACATGACCTTGCTAGCCAGTTCTGATCGCTGAACGGAAATTTCTTCTTCAACAAGGCTATCGTATCGTGTGAGTTGTGGCACGTAGCGCCATCCTGTTGGAACCATAATTGCTCAATATTTACATTATCATGGTAAGGCCATAAAACTGTTTCAACCACATTCCTGTAGTAGGGTACTAGGTCACATGACCTTGCTAGCCAGTTCTGATCGCTGAACGGAAATTTCTTCTTCAACAAGGTTATCGTATCGTGTGAGTTGTGGCACGTAGCGCAATCCTGTTGGAACCATAATTGCTCAATATTTACATTATCATGGTAAGGCCATAAAACTGTTTCAACCACATTCCTGTAGCATTGTCCATTCACTGTCATGGCATTTTCATCTTCATCTTCAAAAAAGTAATTCCACCAGCCCAAAATTTACACAGCAAAAAATGCAAAGTTCTTTTTATTAATGTAGCCGTTTAAATTAAAATGTGCCTCATCAGAGAAGATTATTGTCTCAAAATTGTCGTCTGCGTGTTCTCTTTAAAATCCATTCGACAAATTCCTTTACAAATGATCCATTGATTTCATTTGTTAAGTTAAAAGAATTTTGTAGACCTGCATATGGAGATCCTTTGCAGGAGAAAAGATCTCCATTTTATGAAAATTCGAATTTTATGAATTTTCATTTAAAATTCCTTTCCAAATTTTATGAAAATTTGCTGAATGATTTTTTCGTTGAAGAGTTCCGCTGAAGAGTTCTTTGCGTACTTTTTTGAAAAGGACTAAATGTTGTGAACGACTGCGAATTGACTTTTATGGACTCGCGGCAACACTGTCGCACACAGTTGCGATGTTCTGATCACACAGGTTGGAACAAGAGCGCACTGGTGTTTTAATGTCTGCAGTCGAACCCATTGCTTCAGATTTTATCATTATCCTATGACTTGTTGACTCATTAGGTGCATAATGACAATCTAGAGGCTATGTACGTAGCTTCCGCACAGTTTCTGCATAACACTCGCCATATTTGTAATGTGTTTACACAATTATTATTCGTTATTCCGTTGTACAGCGTTCCATGAAAACTAACCTAAAATACCGTTTAATAAAAAACAAATAAAATGTTGCCATGGCAACAATGTATCAATAGCTTGCAATTTAAAACCAGTGTTCTTAATTAATCACCTTTTATTTCAGTATTAATTGTGTTTTGATTTGAAATATTTGCTTTTGACCACAAAGAATGCAAACAACTACAGTGATTAACAAGTTTGATAAATTAAATTGTATGAGTTTACTCACCGTTAAGTTGTGTGACGTTATTCAATTCGAAAGTTATTAAAATTATTGCAGAAAACATGTTTATTAGAGAAGGTGACTATAAGTTTGCCACTTTATTAAGCAGATGATTTGAAAAAAAATCTCATTTTCCATTGGAATTCACAAATAAAGACGTGTAACAATTACTTGTATATTATTACTTATTAATGATTACTTATATATTATACAGTAATTCGATCTACAAAATTTGAATTTATTCAGCAATCCTTTCAAAACTTAATCGTGAGCAGACAAACAAACAAATAACTCGTATAAAATTGAAACTAAGAGCTCGTATCAATTATTAAATAACATATTCGCATTGATTATAAAATACAGTTCACTTACGTTGTTCATCATCGAATATAAGGACAGCATCAGAAGCATTCCTCAGCACCCTAAGTGTGGCATCTGCAACATCGACGAATGTCTTGAGAGTGACGTCTACATTGAGGTAAGGCACGAGAGATTTCTTAGCAAGATCCCTAAACCAGCCCCAGGAGCTCCATGTCATATCCAAAAAAAGGTGAACGCCATCCGACAATAACTTGCAAACTGGAGCAGATTACAGAAGACATAGAAACATAACGTCTAATGTGCAACAGAAATTAGTAAATGTTCCTCTAAACACCTGATTTCGCACCCCAGCTATTCTTTTGATAATACTATTTCAATAAAGCTTATGTTTTTTGTCACTGATAACGATGAATATAAATTTAAAAATTCCTACACAGAGCTGTCTCGCTGATGTGATAAAAGTGAATTTTCAAAAGTAATTCTTTACCTTACTCTTTTGAAATTCCGACTTTATTTTTATAATCAGCATTAAAATCTACATAGACCTATGTATTCACACATTAAATTTTAAAATTATATTGAACATATAGTACATATATTGAACATATGTAGTAGGTTTACATATATTGAACATATAGTAAACCCTGAACGTCGTAAAAAATCCTTAATTTCATGGGATTTTTAAAGTTCAAAATGTTAATTTGTGCAGTTTTTAAACGGTGATTACGTTGAGAATTTGGAATAAGAAATTTAAGGCAAAAAGTATGAAATTTAAAGATTTAAAATAGCCACAAATTTGCAACTGTTGGACTAATTTCGCCGATTAACAATCTTGCCCAAAATCAAAATCAATTTGTTTTATCGATTTTAAGTAAAACCTGACCGACATTGCCAACTTGATCATGTTAACACACACACACACACACACACACACACACACACACACACACACACACTTAATTTAAGATAATAATGGAAATCTTAATTTCAAGATAATTGCTAGGCATTCAGTGTTTTAAGATCGCTAATATACGTTAACGTTACTCAGGCTGTTTTAAAGTTAACTAACTTTTTGGAAAACTGTATATATATATATATATATATATGTATGTATATGTATGTATACACTCTCTCTCTCTCTCTCTCTCTCTCTCTCTCTCTCTCTCTCTATATATATATATATATATATATATATATATATATATATATATATATATGTGTGTGTGTGTGTGTGTGTGTGTGTGTGTGTGTGTGTGTGTGTGTAAAAACTAGACAATTAATTGTTCACCTTGATCTGAAACTGCATCTTCGTTATCAACAGACAACCATAGCGTAGTTTTATTGATGGATATTTTGTCCTTGTACGCTCCATTAAAAAATGTAGACAATCCTTCGTCAAAGTCCAAAGTCGTGTTATCACCTTCTTCCTTAACAATCACTGAAATAACAAAAGCAATAAATTATTCTAACTGCCCTAAATTATTAAAAGCCAATTTTACAAGATTTTACGTTACACCTTGGTGGTACTTTGGTTATACAAATGACACACGAATGTACGTTAACTATATAAGTCATATTTAAAAAATACTTTGTCTAAACCATGCAACATGCAATTTTTCTACTCACGCATTCAATGTCACAATAATGAAAGTGAATCAAAAACAAATAATTAATCGCAGCTTGCAGCTCTTTCAAAGACATGATAAAAGAGAATTTCATATAGATATATTTGTTTAACGTACTATTTTTCTGAAAGTATGATTTCACCATCGTTTTGATTAACATCTGCATATATAAGCAGTTATATTTTTAAATTACATCGAAAACATGGACATAAACCTAGACCACTGTGAAAATTAAATTTCAACGGAATTTTAAAATTCAAAATCTAAATTAATATGTTGTTTTTATCGCTGATTACGATGATGAATTCAGATTGTCAAAAATTATTTAAGACAAAAACGTTACGAACTTTTAAATGTTTTAAAATAGCAGCCATTCTAAAACTACTGTACGAATTTTGTTGATTATCGAACAACGCAAGCACGTTCACACACACACACACACACACACACACACACACACACACACACACACACACACACACACACACACACACACCTATATTATCTCTATTATAAAAAATGTATCCTCAAAAGTCTTTTGTAAATCAGGATCAGAGCTCATTTCATGACGTGGAATTACATGATTGCCACTTCAATAACTCATTTGAAATATATAAAATAACTTATACTCACTGTTGCAAACTATGTTAAGAAACATCTTCAACGTGTACAAACCGAAAAGAGAGGAGGCAGCAGCAAAGGGATTTATAATTAATTCTAGAAGCAAAAGAACTTCCAGGGATGAAATTTTGAGGGGTGATAAACTTAAATTTTATAAGAAAAGCTTGGGAGACCGTGACGACCATGCGAGATCCTCGAACCCTACAAGGCTGGGACTGATGGGATTGCACTTCCAGGTGTACATAGCAACTCAGAAGAACCAAGCTACTCATTACGAGACACTGTGGTTTGATTATGCACCTGAATAGGACTTACCATGGAGAAACTGGGTTTAGACTTAGCGGAATGGTTATAGAAACTGTAGGTCATCTATGATTGTGAGACTTTTGCCATAAGGAGGAGAAGGGTGTTTAGCTGTGGAAACCAGTTTGCTGAACTAGGAGCTGATACTATTTACAAAATAAATCCTTAGCTCCCAGTGTCTGGTGTCATGAACCCCTGTAATCTCTAACAAGCAGTCTTATTTCTTTTACATGTGATCAAAACTTTGGCCATCTCGTTTCGTCCATTCTGAGCAAATGACCTAACCACTTTACTCCCTCCTCTCAATTATCAGTTTAATTCGGAATCTTCTAGTTTGTTTTGCGTTGTCATCTTCAAACTAATCTTCAATAGCACTAGCTCTCCGACTTAAATCAGTTTTCATCCCATCTAATTTAAGTTTCTTCTCTTCTTTCATAATTAACTAAAACCTAATTAACACAATGGTACTTACTGATTCTACCGTCGTTTCGCCTATATTTTTTATTTTCTCACTATATGATGGTTACGAAAGTTTGACGATGAAAAGAAAATCAATTTTAATATTTTCATGGATTCAATTTTAGGTTTCCACTTTCCAAAAAAAGTGTGTTTGACTCGAATATCTGCTTTTGTACCGTTTTTGTATTTGGTTAATGATCTATGTGTTTCGTTTTACCTATCTATCAATCATCAATTGATTTTTTGTTTAACATAATTATTTTACATTGATATATGTTTCCGAATTTACAACTTGGCACTCCAACTTCTTTCGTCCACTTGTTATATTCTATACATAATATCTGTAATATAAATAAACCAGCTTTTGCCATGAAACTTTAAGCCGTTTCAGTAAAGTAATAATTTATTAATATAAATAATTTTATTGTTTTATTACTTTAGAGTATGAATTATAGAAATTTCTGAAACTTTTATGTCAATATTTGTGATTTAGAATATTTACATCAAGGTTCAAGGAAATTCGTTCAAAAAAAGTTTTAAAAAGCAAATTTCATACACATCGTTTTTCCTCTTTAGGGGGTTAATGGTTAAAAGTGTTGAAATAGGTATTTCATTATTTCTGTTTAATGTTCCAGAAAGTTCCAAGAAAACTGATCAAGAATATATTTTAATGTAAAACTATTAAACCTTATTTTGCCTTTTAGGGGATGAAATTTGGAAAGTGCTGAATACGAGTTCCTTTATTTTTGTTTTAGTATATCTCCAGAATGTTTGATTAAAATATTTCTGTTTACCAAAGCAAAATTTTATACCCCTCTTAATTTACGAGGAAAATGTTGAAATACGTTTTTTATTATATGTGTTTTTTACATTAATTACGTCCAATTTTAAAGAAATCTGACCAAATATATATTTTGTAATAAAAACTGATGTACTTGTTTTCATCTTCATGCTTACATAACTTTCACAAAGTTTTAAGTCTCCGTCTATAGTAAATTTGTCTCTACGTTGATTATGAGTCAATAAGTCAGTTAGGATCTCATTTATAGCTGTAGAATGCTGTGCCAGTGTCACAGCCAAACTTTACCCCCAGGCAAAGTGTACCCCCCACGGTACAAAAAGCCTAGGCGAATTATACTGGCTTTTTCTAGGCGAATTATAGGTTTCTTACCCCCGGTAAGAAAAGCCTAGGCATAGTGTACCCCCGATACAAAACGCCTAGTCCTTATGTACCGGGGGTAAAAAACCCTGAAAATCAGGTTTAGAGTACCGGGGGTACATTGTGTCTAAATTATTTTTACCCCCTCCCTGAGATCTACTACACATCGGCACATTAGGACGTCAAAGAGGGGGTAAACTGTGCCTAGGTTTTTCTTACCCTCCAAGATATCTACTATATATATCGGCATATTAAAACGTCAAAGGGGTACACGGTGCCTAGGTTTTTCTTACCCCACAAGATATCTACTATATATCGGCATATTAGAACGTCAAAGGGGCTAAAATGTGCCTAGATTTTTCTTAACCCCCAAGATATCTACTATATATCGGCATATTAACACGTCAAAGAGGGTACACGGTGCCTAGGTTTTTCTTATCACCCAAGATATCTACTATATATCGGCATATTAAAACGTCAAAGGAGGTACACGGTGACTAGATTTTTCTTACCCCAAGATATCTACTATGTATCGGCATATTAAAACGTCAATGGGGTACACAGTGCCTAGGTTTTACTTACCCCACAAGATATCTACTATATATCGGCATATTAGAACGTCAAAGGGGCTAAAATGTGCCTAGATTTTTCTTAACCCCCAAGATATCTACTATATATCGGCACATTAACACGTCAAAGAGGGTACACGGTGCCTAGGTTTTTCTTATCACCCAAGATATCTACTATATATATATATATATATATATATATATATATATATATATATATATATATCGGCATATTAAAACGTCAAAGGAGGTACACGGTGACTAGATTTTTCTTACCCCCTACAAGATCTACTTATTTCGGCATTTTAGAACAACAAAGGGGTACACTGTGCCTAGGTTTTTCTTACCCCCCACGAGATCTACTATATATCGCCATATTAGAATATAAAACATGGTACACTGTGCCTAGGTTTTTCTTCTCCCCCAACAAGATCTATTATATATCGGCATATTAGAACGTCAAAGGGGTAAACTGTGCATAGGTTTTTCTTACCCCCACGAGATCTACTATATGTTGGTATATTAGAACGTCAAAGGGGGTACACGAGGCCCAGGTTTTTCTTACCCCCAAGATATCTACTATATATCGGCATATTAAAACGTCAATGGGGTACACAGTGCCTAGGTTTTACTTACCACCTCCCAACTTACCTACAATATACACCATGTTAGAATGTCAAAGGTTGTACTCTGTGTCTAGGATTTTTCTTACCCCCCCTCATGAGAGAGATCTAGTATATAGCGGCAGATTATAAAGTGTCTTAATCATATTATATTTCTGAAAGTTTGTTATTTAATCACACTTTAACTACTGGACCAATTGAGATAAAATTTGGTATGAACATGGCTTAGGTACCTGAAATAAACATGGGCCTATTTCCGTTTTCAAAAAATGCCATTTTACTACTTACCTAGACCAACGTAATTATTTAGTATTTAGGTTTGTGGTATGTGTTAACTGTAAAACGGTGACAATTTATACATTTATTATATATAATTGGTTTTGGTAGATGTGAATTATAAATGATTAAATTATTTTAAACGCCATTTTACTACTTACCTAGTCCAACGTAATTATTTAGCATTCATGTGTTAATTGTATAACATTGATGTTTTATACATTTATTATATATTCGTATGTGTGAATAATAAATGTATAAATTATGTAAACGCCATCATACTACTTAACCAGTCTAATGTAATTATTTAGTATTCAAATGTTAATTGTACAAAAATGACGTTTTATACTTTTATTATATATTGGTAGGTGAGAATTACAAATGTTGGAATTATTTAAGCCATTATACTACTTACCCAGTCCAAATAAATTATTTAGTGTTCAAGTGTTAATTGTACGACAATGACGTTAATACTTTTATTATGTATTGGTAAGTGAGAATAATAAATGTTAAAATTATTTTAAACGCCATCATATTACTTACCCAGTTCATATTAATTATTTAGTATTCAAGTGTTAATTGTATAACAGTGACGTTTTATACGTTTATTATATATTGGTAGGTGTGAATAATAAATATTTGAATTATTTTAAACGCCATCATAGTACTTACGGAGTCCAAACTCGGTAAGTAGTACGATAGCGTTTAAAATTGTTTAAACATTTATTATTTTCTCCCCCTACGTAATATATAATAAACTTATATAACGCCACGGTTAAACAATTAACACTTGAATACTAAATAATTAATTTGAACTAGTTCAGTACTATGATGGCGTTTAAAATAATTCAAACATTTATTATTAACACCTACTAACATATAATAAACATATAAATCGTCATTGCTGTACAATTATCACGTGAATAATAAATAATTAATTTGAACTCAGTAAGTACTATAATGGCGTTAAAAATAATTCAAAAATTTATTATTAACACCTACCAATATATAATAAACGTATAAAACGTCACTGTTATACAGTTATCACGAGAATATTTAATAATTAATTTAGGCTAGGTAAGTGGTATGATGGCTTTTAAAATAATTTGAAAAATTATTATTTACACCTACCAATATATAATAATAGGATATAACGTCACTGTTATACAATTAAAACTTGAATACTTCATAATTAATTAGGGCTGAGTAAGTAGTATGATGGTGTTTAAAATAATTTAAACATTTATTATTCATACCTACCAATATATACCTCGTAATAAACGTATAAAACGTCACTGTTATACAATTACAATTGAATACTAAATAATTAATTTGGACTGGGTAAGTAATATGATGGCGTTAAAAATAATTTAAACATTTATTATTCACACCTACGAATATATAATAAAAGGATATAACGTCACTGTTATACAATTAAAATTGAATACTAAATAATTAATTTGGACGGGGTATGATTGCGTTTAAAATAATTAAAATTTAGTATTCATACCTACCAATTTTTTTCCGGCGAAAAACCGTTAAGGTTATCATTGCCGCTCATACCTACCAATACCAATTTATATAATAAATGTATAAATTGTCACTGTTTTACAGTTAACACTTGCACAAAACTGAATACTAAATAATTAAGTTGGTCTAGGTAAGTAGTATAATTGCACTTTTAAAAAACGGAAATAGGCCTATGTTTAACTCTGGTACTTAAGCTATGTTCATACCAAATTTAATCTTAATTGATCCAGTAGTTAAAGTGTGATAAATAACAAACAAACAAACCTCGTCATTCGTCTGGTCTGGTCAAACCAGACATTTCAACACACAAACAGAAATATATGATACTGGTCAAACAAACACACAAACAGAAATATATGATTAAGACACGCTTTAATTTGCCCATATATAGTAGATCTTATAGGGGAGGGGTTAAGAAAAAATTTGGAGTTAAAATTTGTGAAAATTACTATTTTAAAATTTCAAAATAATTGAAATTAAGAATATGAATTTAATAGTTGCGAGGGTACATTTTCTTATTTTCAATGCAATTTAAATGATTAATTCCAATGTACACCAATCTGACTAAAACAGCTTAAAAAGTGATCGTAGTCACGTTTTGTAACCCAGAAAAATCCGTTCAGTAGTTTCAAAACGGCGGACCTTCGAAATGTGACAATATTACTAACATTTTTATATTATTTTTTTTTGTAAATCTATTTCACTATAGTAATCCTCATTAGAATTTATATAAATTTTAATTTTAAAAAATAATCATGCCAATGAAAATTAATTTGTCGGTGGTCAGGGTTTAATTTAATGCAATTTGAAAATTTAAAATTATGGAGATTATCATGATGATAATGATGGCCAAATCAGTATCTCAAATAACTGTATTATAAAGAGTTGTGTTAGATGTTCGGAGTGAGACAGCTGTAACGTCTTTGTTTAATACTAACAGTTTTTAAATTTCGTTAAATTTCTTATAAAATATTCTGAAATTGTTTTAAACCTAGAATTAAAGAGTTAATGAGACAGTATAACTAATGTAATAAACACAACAATCTATTACAAATAGTTTTTTTACATTTTCCTAAAAATTGCACAATATGAATTAATTAAATAATTAAATCTATTTAAATAAAACTTACCTATTTTGATATCCGCTGTGTTCACAGAACGTATAATAATAAAGAAACACATCAAAAAGATTTCGGTCCTCATTTCGTTTCGACAAGCTCTGAAACTAAAAGAGCGTGTTCTTAGCATCATTTATCTTTACTTAAAAAAAATGATGCAAAAACATTACACAAACTTTCTCACATGAAGTTAACACACAAAAAAAAGAAGAAAACAGATAGAGCAATCAAAAGAAAACCCGAGAGATCGGTAAAAGTTTAATTAAATACGAAGATACGCTCATAATTCCAGCAAGTTTACTAAATTTCAAATAAAAAATTTAGGATAAGATTAAAAGAACCCGGAAAGACAGTTTTAGGATTTATTTTTATTTTCAATTTTGTTCCTAAACCGTTAATTTATATTATTCAAATTTATTTTACACAGATTTGAGCATTGTATTAGAATGCCTAAATTTGTATAAGAATCTGTCAAATCTGTATGAGAAACGGTTGTGATAAATTTGACTGATTTTTCAGTTTGCTACTAATTTTTTATTTTTATAGCTCCCTATTTGAATTTTAGGGTAGGAAATCCGTACGTTTTGTTTCGATAAAAAGATTAATATTGTGTAAAATCTTTTTTGAGAAAATCAGAATTTTAAAAGTTAGTTTTTACCAAAAATAAGCTTGATTTTTTCCGACAATTATTTTTTTGCATTTTTCTAACAATACATATTTTCTAACACTTTTTTAAATTTTGATTTCCCCATAATAATCAGTGTTAATATTTCTATAGACTGGAAAACGAAAGCTTCAAATTACATTGAAATAAGAAACTGAACCTTGATCGAGTCACTTTATTTTTGTCATGTTAATGAAATTTTAAAAAATAATTTAGATTAATGAATGCAGATTTTTAAGATGATAAAATCAGATTTCCAAAAATGTGAACATGTATGAAATTTTATTTATACATAGAAAAGGTACGCTTTTTAAAATTTTGGAATGACAGCCATTTTGAAACGGTTGGACAAAGTTTTTTATCCTTTTCCGTTAACGCCGATCTCTTTCATCCACATTTGTGTAAATAGAATAAAAAATATAGACATTAAGCAACAAAAACATACAGAATATAATCATTTTATATATTCACATATTTGTTCTTTCCAACCGCCCAAACTTACCAGAGTGGAACACTGCGTGCTTGTAAATTGTTACTTTCCTTTTTAGTAGCACAGAAAGTACTACGAATACATTAGGCCTACACATATCTGTCCGTTTATCAATAGAGATATCGATTTACACTTATTTAAACTTACATTAGTTTAATGGTAGTTACATTACTTCTATACGATAGGGTTTGTGGACATACATCAAGACGCCTTTTGTCTGTAAGCTGTAAACTTAACCCTGGCATCTAGACGATAAGTTGGAACTTGACAGTGTTAGCTCGATAGAAGTTGACAGCGATTGATGTCTGACAATGTGAAACTCAAAATTGATTATTTCTTTTAAATCGATACTTTATTTAGAACCAATACACGTACGAATGACCTACATTTTGAAATAGTTTAACGAATTCAGTTCAAGCTATTTAAACAAATTCGATTTTGTTTCAATCAAATTCGATTGCCAAATTTCAATCAAATCGGCCTAAAGTTTTGAACGTAAACGTACTAACTCTCTCTCTCTCTCTCTCTCACACACACACACACACCACTCACACACACGCACATAATATACATATATGTAAATTACATATAGGCTATGTATATATACTTAAACATATATGCAAATTTAACTGTTATTTAAAAACGGACCTATAAGTAAGGATCTGCGCTCATTTAAAGGTCTAGAGTTTCGGTCTTACCATGATGGCCACTCCAACAGCTGATGTTTGTAATTCACTAGTAAATGTTATTAAACTAACAACGCAGTAACCAAATACCACATTCCTGAGCATTATACAGCAAATTTAAACGAATGCATAACCATATCGTTCTGAATGTATTTTAAATTTTATGTTTCCATTTTAAGCATTCCTATCTCGAAAACAGGATTTAATTAAAAAAAAGGATGAAATAATTCTAAAATAGCGTGTTTAATTAGGTACAGTTTAAAAAGTTATGTTTTCTTTACACGGTTCAAAATGGTTTCTATACAAGCTATATTAGAAAATATGCTTTAAAATTATAAAAAAAAAAAAAATAAAAAACGCAATTTCATGACAGAAAAAATTAAATCTCCACATTTGAAGTTTAAACAAAGCCTTCATTTTGCTCCTAATCCTAACGTTGTTTTTCGTCAATTTTTGACTCGTTTTAGAGTAACTAAATTTTCATAAAATTATTCAAAAGGAATATTGGAAATGAATAAACCACTTCAAAGAAATGAAGCAGTTTTTTCAGTTTTTCTTAATAGTTCCAAAATCAGATTTTGGAGATAATAACCTTTACATTTTTGGTCGTTTGAATGCTATATTTAAAAAAAATATGATTTAAATTATTATCGCCTATCTAAAAAAATCTCACATTTGATAATTTTGTAGTGATTAAAATAAGTAACTTTTACCTATCTTAACTTTTCTTTGGGTATTAAAAATTCGCGTCTAAAATTAAAGAAAATATTATCTTATCTTTTGTTAGTTAATTTAGTGATAACCATAAATTTAACTTAAAGTAATGATAAAAACACAAAGCTTTCACTACTTATCAAGGTAAATATTACTTTGTCGTAAGTTTAGCGTCAGCTAAACTTTTATGTTATTTTTTAATTTAAACTTTACAATATAAAGCTCTAATGGTTCCCTCTTAAATATCCAATCAAGTTTTATGTTTTTAATTAATGTTTTTAAATGCTATATCCAAGTATATAGTACTGCTATATACTGCAGGTAAGAAAAAGAACTATAGGTGATTTTATGATGGTACACTATAAGTTGTATATATAAATACAAAATAGTTTTTACTTTTTTTCTTAAAAAAAGATAAAAATATTATTTTAATAAATGCATTAAAATATTGAATAAACTGTTTCATATCAAACATCAGATTTTGTATATTATTAAGTAACACGTAACATTTTTTTAAAATCGTTAAAACCGAATTTTAGAAAATCCGACTTTTAATATTTTTTTATACCAGAACAAAATGAAGGCAACATGCAACTGTCTCGTTGACGTGATGAAAGCGAATTTTCAAAAGGAATTTCTTTATCTATCCTTTATTTGAAACTCTGAATTTTAAAATTTAAAATGCTAATTTATGTAGTTATTAATAACAATTATGATTATAAAACCAGATTTTCAAAAATATATAGTACTAAAAGTTACGAATTTAAAATTTTGAAATGTCCGCTATTTTCAAACTGTTAAAAAATATTTATGGTTAATGAATTTGTACAAGCTATTACAAAAATTGTTTATTTTACGAAGATTGGACAAAAATTGTTAATCTGAGAATACTGAAACACACACATACACACACGCGCGCGCGCACATACAATAAGTACATTTTTAACTATTCCGCAAGACTATTTCAGAAATTAGGATCATCACGGACCAACACACCGTTAATATTAATTTTTGTAATTAGTTTAGAATCGGAATTTATTGCAAGGTACTTTTTAACGCAGAAAACTAATATTCCGTGAACTAATTTTCAATTACTGTACACTCGTGGACAGTGGAATGTAACTCCGGAGAATTCAGTGTAACAGTTTTAATTTTCAGTTCATGTATATCGGACTCTACATTCTGGACACATGTGTATAAAAAGTGCATTTAACCTTAATTTCTATTGGGAAGGCGCACTAAATATAACATTTGGCTTAAGGTACGAGGTTACTATATTATTTTTAAGCCTCTTTTGAAAAAAATATGATAAATCTACTGAATTACTATTTTGTATGAACTATTATTTCTACTCATTATGAGCAAACATACATTGAAAATTGTCCATCATAATAAGACTAAGAACTATATAATGAACGTGAACGTCTAGAACATGTCTTAGTAATAGTTTAGCGTACACATACATGTGTTTACCACACACACACACACACACACACACACACACACACACACACACACACACACACACACACACACACACACACACACACACACACACACACACACACACACACACACACACACACACACACACACACACACACACACACACACACACACACACACACACACACACACACACACACACACACACACATTGCAACAGTAAAAAATTTTCAGTAGTAAAAACTACTGTAATCCACCTTTAAAACAGCCTTTACATTTTCAAATGTAATTGAAAATGCTAATTTATGCAGATTTTATAGCTGATGAATATTGTGAAATCAGTTTTCAGAAAATATGAAAATAGAAATAGTTATTATTTTACGGAAGTCATGGTTGTTTTTTTCTTGTGAAATGCAATAATCGCTGCACGCAGCTACCTGGCTGACGTGATAAAAGCGAATTTCAAAAGTGTTTTTCTTTATCTTAACCATTTTGAAATTCCGATTTCACCATCTAAATCAAGATTAACATTTGTTTATATTAGTTTTTTAAAGTTTCAAATTATATTGGAAATATTGAAATCAACCCTGACCGCTGTAAAAAAATACTTAATTTAGACTAATTTTGAAAATTTATAATTGTAACTGAAGCCGTTTTTAACACCAATCACGATGGTGAAATCGGATATTCAGAATCATTTGAGATTAAAATGTTAAGGATTTTTTGAATATTTGAAACAATTGCCATTTTGAAACGGTTAATGAGATTTCATAAACAATTAATAAATAGATTTGTGTGCCAATTTTGAATCAAATCGAACCAAAATAACACATACTGTCTATATACCGTCGTATATAAATTTTAATTATCCCTCAAAACGTTTTGTAGAGGTGCTCATTTCAAGGTCCCAGAGTCTGGGTTTTACCATTATATATGATGTCTTCAGATATAATATGCTTATACAGTTTAGTGATTTAAATAAAATAATCGTTTTTTATGTTATTTGGTTTTCGATATTTTTTGAAAATTCACTTTTAACATGTTATGCATACGGTTTTTTAATAGTGCATACTTTTAGCATAACGTTTCAAAAGGGTATTGCAAAGTATTCAATTAATTGTTGAGTTACAAATATAGGTAGTGATTTCTTAAGTAAATTTGTACAAACTTTGTGACATGTTTTCTGTAATCGCACAGCGTTGTACACAGACACAAAGCCACATAAGTAGTAATATTTTTTGCGTAACGTCCGCACTTTGTCAGATTAATGAAGACGAGGGATCGGTGTTGACGGAAAGAATAAAGCTTACGTCTGTCTTGAGGTGTTCAGTTCAGACTGACGCAATGTCTTAGCCACCTTTACCTTCGAGCTCTGATCTCTTTACCTTAGCTATACAGATTAATGGAATAGATAAAGTGCAGCAAGTTGAGAGCATTTATTATAGAAAGCTTTAAATTGTTTACTCGGTGCTTAGTTACTTGTAACGTTATGCTTGTATTCAGTTTCCATGTAATATACAGTCAAAGTACGTTTTCCGGTTGTAAAATACTTGAACAATTCACGTAGCTAGGCTACGCTACAGCTCAACACGGAGGAGAATAATTTAATATGTGCCGCAGCACTTTAAGCCGAAGAGAAAATCTTCATTTTAAGAGCTCATTGTTGTAAGAAACAATTGACGACATTCCTGGCATCGCTCTGTCGAAGTATTGCTTTCTATGGCTTTGACAATGCGTGTTTCACCTGCTTTGGTGATATTTTAAAGTTTAATGTTTGGATAAGCTTTGAAAATAGGAGCACGCAGATGTCTAGCTGCAATAAAATAGTTTCATTAGAAGATCAGCTGTAAGTACAATATTTGATAAAAACAATTCATATTTAGATCAGTTCTTTATCAAAATATTTTTATTTGCTCGATAATTTTTGCTGTTTATTGTTCTTTTATAGTGACATTGTAAGTAGAAGTTTATTATTTTTTGTGTTTATCAGGTGCTTTGTCACGTGAATTTTATTTAAAAAAGTGAATGTCTTCTTCTATCAAGTTAATTTATTGTTTATATTATCATTTATTAAGTAAGAAAAACAAATGAAATGTAAGACTTATAAATGTAAATAAATAAAAAAATGATTGAAACGAATAAAAAAATTACATTATTTAAAAAAATATTATAAGTAAGTAATTTTTATATTTTTCAATAATTAAAAAAAAAATTAAAGTCGTAAAACAACACTTCATTATTAAACACATTTTTGAAAACATGATTGTAATAATTGTTTTAGTTTTTATATTTCATTAAAAGTAAGAAAATGAAAATATTCATGGTTACTTTAAAAAATATTTATAATGAAATAAAATAAAGTGTAAGATTATGCTAGTATTAACACTTCCTATATGTTAGTATATGTTATAGTAAATGTTAGTAGTATAATTAGACTTCCTAAATGTTTTCAAAGAAAGAAATATCGTTATTATTTTTCGATCTGATAAATGGGTGATCTTGTTAATTAGTGTTTGAAGATTAGCTTCAATCGATAGATAGCAGTAGAGATTTAATCTTTGTTTTTGTTACGCCATATTAAGAGTAAGTATCGACGAAACACACGGTAAAACCAAAAATATCCTAAACTCAATCTTACATACATTATAACATTAATTTTGGAAAGTTGGAAAATTGTTCAATTTTCAGATTTTTAGTGGGCTATAATAATGATACACAAGTTGTAACCCATTCAACTGTAACCATTCAAAAACTGTAGTTTTGGGAAATAAGAAAGAGAAAACTGAAAACCAACTTAATTTTCTTGTATTACTTTATTATTATATTCTTCACATTATATTATAATATAATATAATATTCTTATTTCTATATTATATTCTTCTCATTTTTTGTTATTTTTTTAAGAATCATTACTTTTGAAACAAAATTTGAAATAAACAATTTTCTTAAATAAAAACAAAACAAAAATCCAACTGTTATAGTGTTTTTATTTAATCTTGAACTATAGATTTCTTTTATTTAAAACGTTTTACATTTACTAAAATTGTGTATCTTTATATATTACCAAAATTCCAGCAAAATCTAATAAAGTTAATCTTATTAAATTAGGATATTTTTTATTTTTTTCGGGTTCTTTTGAATCGGTTTTTAGAAAATATTACGGTACACATGTTTTATTTGTGTACTACATTTGAATAAAATTTGATCAAATTCGTTAAAACTAATTTTGAATAAATCCAATTTTTGACCTTTTTTCACAAAAAAGAACTTAGACACTTCCTTAAAAACCAAATATAATAATTGTGAGATGCGCAAACCGAAATGAATTTTCTACATTTTCAAATTTTATCAAAATTGTTTCAGCGTTTCCCATAAACCAATAATTTGAGAGATTCATAGACAGAAAAATACAAACGAAAACATTTGTTTTTAAAAAACGGACAGAACAACCAACAGTCAAGATTAATTTATTTTTCGATTAATGCTCGTAGAATGGAAAATAATAATTGAAGTTTTAAATTTTTTAATGTAAAATTTTGATTTCGGCACGATTAAGAATATACCAACGATTAAGAATATAAACTACCAACGATTAATTTTGAATTAGTTTTTCTTTCTAATTTCAACAGTACGTTTTTAAGGCCGATGAATGTTTATTCAACATTACTTTTTTGTTCAATAACCTAATCGAAAATACACGGAGTTAAAAAATATGATTAAAGTAAATATTACCTATGTTACAAAACAGATTTTGCTTTTGTCTTACCTTTTATTGTTAATTTACAAAACTTTAAACCTTTTCGCTTCAAGCAGCAGTGTCGAAGCGGCATGCAGCCGATGTAGCTCGGCTTTGTGCAACTACTCTTTAATACATTATCAGTCCATTTTGTCCACGCCAATAGTCACTTAGGGAGCTGTGCACAATTCATATCGATTAATGCTTATTTAAACTCACTTAGCCTAATGGTGACAACTATAGCTTGTTTACCATTAATAATACATAATGTTCAGCGGTATTGTTGCCAGTTTTACGATCACATTAAAATTAAATAACAGCGGTATAAAAAACGTAGTTCGTAATATAATTGCTTCAATATGTGTTTAAACAGCCAATTTATAACACATAATTAATATCAGTGCTTCCATTTAATGCTGTATTGAGACTGGAAACAACTTTTCTGTTGTCGCAATGTCTTACAATATGTTTGATCAAAGAAAAGTTTTGTTCGTAATCTAGAAATATCTTGTTAGATATATCTTGTAAATTTAAAACATAAATTTAAAAAATAATAATGTACATTTTCATAATCTTATTAACCGTCTTTTAAATTCAACCAGACAAACTGAAGGTAATTTC
This sequence comes from Callitettix versicolor, assembly GCA_022606455.1. NCBI lineage: Eukaryota > Metazoa > Arthropoda > Insecta > Hemiptera > Cercopidae > Callitettix > Callitettix versicolor. The sequence goes on from CM040183.1 coordinate 49,616,308, forward strand.
CAGGCTGACACAATTGTCAGGCAAATGTCAGATGACATCCAAACAACCGCTATAAGACATTTAACACACATTAGGTCAACCTACGTGTAAACTGCAAGTAAACTTCAGGTTTTTCTACTTCACTTTGAGCCAAGTTCTAAATAGCTTGCTGGAAGTATAAAGCAAGCAACCTACAGACAGCCTTAAGGAACTTGAAAGCAAACATTGCAAAACTTTCAGGAAACGTCTAAAGAACCTTTGGCTAACGTATACTTGCAAGAAAACTTCAAAAAACGTTCAAATTATTTTCAACAAACTTCAAAATAACTTGCAAGTAACGGTCAAGCAAAATCATAAACTTCCAAGTGAATTTCAGCCAAACTCCATATTTCCCATAGTATCCTCACAGGTAAGCAAAATTTACGTAAACTTGAGACATATTCCTTTAGACAACGACCACTAGACAATATGTAGGTAACTTGCAAATAGCCTTCTAAAATCTTCCAAAACAACATTTAGCCAATTTCATATAACTGTAAGTAGACTTTATCTAAACTGTAGGTAAATTATAAAAACAATTTGGTTATTTTTTAAGCAAATCTTATGCTACCTCTAGACAAACTTTAGATAACCTCTTCGTGACTTGAAAAATACTTTTAGTAAACACTTAAATAACCTGGATACAAATATCAAGCAACCTTAGGGAACTTTAAACTACGTTTGCTAACCTCCAGGTAATGTCTTTAAGAAACCTGGAGGCAACTCGGGCTATTATATTTTTAATCATGGTAATATCGCTTTTACTATAAGACACATCAAAACAAATCTAGTTTAAACAATTGTTACAAATAAGGTTAAGTATTCATATTTTCAATGCTTTTTTGTTTATTGAAATACTAACTTTTAAGGTAGTATTTTAGTTATACATTTGATAACATGAAATTTATTATTTGGCTATAAAGATAATATTGTTTATATTTTAATGTTTTTAATTATGTTAATAATACATTTAAAAATCCATACATTCTTTATTAAACACCAAACATACAACCCCCTTAGAGTCTTATGGAAATGTCTTCAGTATAAAGTGGCACCTTATAAAGTTGTGTGCTGTATATAAATGTAAAATCATTTTGTAAATCTAGGTTAATATTTGTGAAGCAAATAACAAATCTTTGTAAGGCAAGACAAAATGTAGGCTAGTGATTCTTTTACACTAGGTACAAGAATAAATTCAACAATTTCTTTACTGAATAAATTTATCAATAAACGTTAAATAACGGTAAAACAATGTAGACAACCACTCAGACAAATGTATTACTATTACCCAAGACATCCGATTACAAATTTTCAGTTCAATACATTTGTTCGAACTATGGGTTAAATATAAATATATAACTCAAGTGATGTGTGCAGATTGAATTTTGATTAACTGCAAAACCGTAAATAATTTAAACTGAAACTTGTTATACTAACATGCGTTAAAAAATTAATTTCGTTATATGATCGAAATTTGATCAAAGGCTGGTGAACCAGTTTTGACAAAGTAGATAATTTTTTATGTTTAGTCATATACATAGCTTTCAAAATAGCTTTCGAAATGAAATATTTGAAGAACAATTATAACATGTGCGATTATAATATATTATGAAAAACAAAACAATTTTTTTCTGAAAAAATTGAAAGGAAGAAGGATTAATTAAACAATTTATGTTTCAAGAAATACACTTACCATGCACAGAATGGTCGCTATCACTATATTGCAACAAATGTAATAGCCTACTGTACAAACCAAATGATTTCAAACAAATCTACAGACATGACATTACTTATAGACGTGAGAACTTACAGGTGCTGCTTTTGTCGGATCTTTACTCAATTATTTGACATCAAACGATAAGAAAGCCACTGTCTGAAATGTTTAACAGCAATTTTTACAGCCAACGCAACTTGACTTTTTACTTTTTTCCAATCGAATAAATACGAAAAAGTTAATAATTCGAAGGATTTACATTATTGTGTCCCCAAATGAAAGGTTTATACTGTAACTAGCATTACCCATCAAGGCTTCGCCCACGAAACTGAAACTGTTTCAGTAATGTAATAATTTAGAAACAAAAAATATATTAATAAAAGCGTGATCATCTAAACTCGTGATTATTTTACAGGGAATATGAAAAAATATTATAACCTGAATATGTTGTTTTATTGTCTTCAATCGTGTTCCATTCGAATTTAAGAAAATCTGATCAAGAATATTTTTGTCCAATACAAACATTTATAACTATTCTATATTTTTGTCCTTTTAGGGGATGAATTCGGGGGAAAATACTGAATTGCGTGTATCATAATTTGTGTTTTAAAATATTTTGTTTACTTTTAAGAAAATTTGATAAAAAAATGTTTCTCCAATTCAAACACTCTTTTTTCTCCCATGATATCTCTTTTTCCATTTTTATTCTTTTAGGGGATAAATTCAGAAAAATGTTGAAATATGTGTTTCATAGCATATTTCTAGAATATAAGATCAAAAAAAAATTTTCAGTACAAAATTATTCACCCTTTTTATATTTTATACCTTCTTTCAATCTCTTTAGAGGATTCGTTTTGAGGAAAAGGTAAAAAATATGTTTCATTACTTATACTTAAGAGTGACTATGTTACGTTTTAAGAAGGTCAGATGAAAAACATATTTTTCCCAATAAAAATTGTTGTACCTCATGTTTACCTCTTTAGGGATTGCATACTGGAAAATCGTTTTTCAGTTTACCCCTTTTTCAGTGCATCTCGACAATGTTGTAAGAAGGTACCCTGAAAATTTCAAGTCTCTAGCTATAATAGTATTGGCTGTACGTTGATTATTAAATTTGGACTGGGTTAGTAGTTTAATGGCGTCAAAATCATATTTTTGCAAAATCCTTTATTAGTGCACCTTGACATTGTTGTAAGAATGTACCTTGAAAATTTCAAGTCTCTAGCTATAATAGTATTGGCTGTACGTTGTTTATTAAATTTGGACTGGGTAAGTAGTTTAATGGAGTTAAAATACATTTTTTGCAAAATCCTTTCTTAGTACGCGCTTAAATATTAAAGCGAAGGTATCCTCAAAATTTCAAGTCTCTAGGTTTCATAGTTTGGGCTGTACGTTGATCGTCAGTCAGTCAGGACATTGCCTTTTATATATATATATATATATTGTTTGTCGTCTGAGTATAGCAAGGAACGAAACTAGTGGGTCCATTTTGATGAAATATGACACTGTTTGGTTAATTCAAATTCAAAAAAAAAAATTTCAGTTCCATTTTTAATGAAAAAATGCTTTAAAAATCGAATTTTCTCAAATTTAGTTGTAATTTTTTCTCAAATGTAGTCTACAAATACTCAAACTGACCGTACTGGCTAAATCCGGAAAACTCGGTTCAAGTTTTATTTAAAAAATGAAAATTCTGCATAATTTCTCAAATCAACACTTTCTGGAAATTTTTGTCATATTTCGATATAAATAAAAGTAAGTGTTTCAAATGTGTGTGTGTGTGTGTGTGTGTGTGTGTGTGTGTGTGTGTGTGTGTGTGTGTGTGTGTGTGTGTGTGTGTGTGTGTGTGTGTGTGTGAGAGAGAGAGAGAGAGCGCACGGCATGCACATCCCTGTGATATGCAGCCGAAAGTGAACAGAAGAAGATCGGAAAACACCTCGAAGCTAGATTTAAAAATTTCTAAATAGAACTTTTTAAACTAAATATTTAGCTGAAAATTATGCTGACATGATCTATCGTCTTTTTTAATATTTTAATTTAGAAGCAAAGAGAGAACAATTGTGATTCATTATCTCAGATGTGAGCATTGTTATGTTTTACACAAACAACGCCGTGCGAGCACTGTGAATATATAAAATTTTAATAACTTTCGTAAATTTCAAATAAAATACATTTACTCTTTTTCGCTAGTTCCGAAAAAAAGAAAACAATCGATGTTTGTGGGTAGGCGTTATAATAGTTTAAATTATTTGGAAAATACACTTTTTGTAAATGATAGTAATAACAAATAAAAAAAACCTATAAGGCAAGATGAATAAATTGTCAGAAATATGTGACAAGTATAAAATAAATTTCGGATTAAGGAAAATATATCGTTTTATTTAATACATTTGTTTGAGAATAATTAGTAAAATAATGATCCTCAAAACGAATCTAGTTAGTTAATATATTCTTAATGTAATTTGGAAAATTAAAATGTTAATTGTAGTTATTTTTAGGGTGATTATAATTCTGGAATATAAAGTTGAAAAACAAAAACGTTAAAGTTATTAACAAAATTAATTTTGTGCTATATTCGAAAAAATATAATTAAAAGTGCTACTTTTTAATTAAAAAAAGTAATACGATTATATAATACTTACTTTTGGATGACGTCACACTATAAAACAAGAATAAAAACACGCATGCGCATTGAGTACATTTTTCCATCTTATATTCTTGCTTAGCTTCATGAGCTTCATATTGTTGACATGTTTTTGATTAACTCCATTTTATTGTATTTTTAATAAACTTGAAAATTAAGGTAATTTAAAATTGTAACAATTGTAAAATTTACAAAATTAGGTAAGAAGAAGAATGTATTAAAAATAATTGGTAACATAACCAGCAAAATCAAAGATTTTAAAAATATATAGCCTACATGTGATCTAAAGATTAACCAGCAAACGTTTTGGACAAATCAAATAAAGTTATTTTATTTAACGTATTTTATTTAACTTGAGAAAATAAATAAAAAAATATTTTTTAAAATATGGAGCGATTTCATAATAGGTTATTTGTAGAGGACAATGAAAACAATCTTAAATATATTCTCTATCGAAAGATAACTTGATAAATGAAGTACAGTGGTGTAAATTCCAAGGTTTTCCGTAGGTCCTATTCTAAATGTTGGTCCCTAAAAGGTAAAATGGACTCCATTCGTCATACCGCACAATGATTTATGATGGTAAAAACCGACTCTAGCCATATTTTATCTATTAGTAATATATGAAATATTAAATGAAATTATTCTACACAAGCATTAAAAGAGTCTATAAGTTAAAAAGAGATGGAAAGTTTATAATTTTAGATTTAACTCAGCGTTACATAAAAGATTTATTTTCTTCTAACTTCTCTATTAATATATCTCTCCTTCCTCTTCGACTAATAAACCCATTTTTTATGACAGCAATTAATTGTAGCACTGTAAACCAAGCAACAGTTAACGTTATTTTTAATATTGCAGCACGCAGCTATCTCGGTGACGTGATAGAAGTGAATTTACAACAATTTTTTTCTTTATCTTACTTTTTTTGTAATTCTGATTTTACCATCATGATCAGCATTGACATTTTGAAATTTCAAATTACATTGAAAATACGAAAATGAATCCTGAGCTCCTTTTAAAAAGTTTAATTTTAACGAATTTTGAAATTAAAAATGTAATTTTATGCTGTTTTTAACAATGGTTACAATAGCGAAATCAGATTATATTAAATACAATTAAGAAAAAAACGTTATGATTTTTTAATGATTTGAAATGTCCGCCATTTTGAAACTGTTGACGAAATTCGCTGGTTAACGATTTTGCTGAAGCTGTTTCCCTATTCGGTTTTTATGCCAAATTTGAATCATATGGGACCAAAATTGCGAACGTATCGTAATAAAAAAACACACACACACACACACACACACACACACAAACACGCGCGCGCGCGCGCACACACACACACACACACGAAACGACACGTCAAAAATTATCTATTGATCAAGATCAGTACACACGGTCCCTGGTCTGACTGGGTCTTACCATGATGGCCGCTCTAATTGCTTATTTTTCCAATGGAAATTTGCTAAGAGCACCGTATTTTTTACCGGGTTTTCATTGATCTATCCGCAGGGCTGTATCCATTTTGCACAACCTGCGCCTTGATTTAGGAATCCGATCCGTACAACGCACAAACTACCAGCCCTACACTAAAGTCTTAATTGTTTAATGAGACTTTTGTAAGAATGAAAAACGATTTTTATGAACATTCAGTATTTGTTAACAGGTTGGATTGTGAAATCGTTCCATTCCAAAGTACCGATTTTTTTGTTTTTGTAAACATACACCAAAGTAAATATTTTTACTTTCACTTGTTACAAAATTAGGGCGAGGGCGGTACTTTTGAGGCAAACAAAAGGCGACTAGAATCAGTACACTCTGTCTTAATTCTTAAAGCATAGGTTTCTTCCCATATAAAACCTGCAAAACACTATTAAAAAAAATGTACATTATAAAAATATTTAGGAGAGATTTAATATTGAATTAAAAATTGTTTCATCGTATAATTTCCACATATCATTATATGCGAGTATATATAATCCACACACACACACACACACACACACACACACACACACACACACACACACACACACACACACACACACACACACACACACACACACACACACACACACACACACACACACACACACACACACACACACACACACACACACACACACACACACACACACACACACACACACACACACACACACACACACACACACACACACACATATATATATATATATATATATATATATATATATATATATATATATATATATATATACACTAGCTGTTACCCGTTGTGGCTTTGCCTGCAATTATAATGTAAGCAATAAAATGTATAGTCGATTTTCAAAATCAGAATAGGTCATTTCATTTTAATATATTGCTATATACAATATTATACGATTTATGGTTTTCGGCCAAGACATATAAATTTTTGCTACTCGATACGCTAAAACAGGATCATGTCATATTTTAATAAAATACTGTATTATTAAAAAGTCATTATTATATAATTAAACTGGAATAGTATTGTGTTTATCTCAGATACCTAAAACGTGTTCACACCAAATGTAATCTCATTTGGTCCAGTAGTTAAAGTGTATTTGAATAACAAACAAATAAACAAAAACAAACTTTCAGAAATATAATATGATTAGCTGTTACCCGTCACGGCTTTGCCCGCAATCATAATATAATTAAAGATCATGCATTACCGTGTTAGGACCAACAACCGTGTTAGTTAAGTTTTGGAGTACTCTTTAAAAAAATTAAGGTTTTTTTCCTGTATCACCGTTTAACCCAACAACCGTGTCAGTTAGGTTTGGAGTACTCTTTTTAAAAAAATAAATAAAGGTTTTTTTAATGCTTCACCGTGTTAGGCCTAACAACCATATTAGTTTGCTAATGAAGTATTCTGTAAAAAAATATAAAGATTTCTCACGCATCACTATGTTACGCCTAACAACCGTGTCAGGATATGTAGCCTAGTATTTTTAAAAAATATATAAAGGTTTTTTGACGCATCACCGTGATAGGTCCAACAACCGTGTCAGGATATGTAGTACTCTTTAAAAAAATATAAAGGTTTTTTCACGCATCACCGTGTCAGTTAAGTTATAGAGTACTCTTTAAAAAAAATATATACAATTTTTTCCATGCATGACAGTATTAGGCCCAACAACCGTGTCAGTTAGGTTATGGAGTACTCTTTTGAAAAAAATAAATAAAGGTTCTTTTAATGCATCACCGTGTTAGGCCTAACAACTATGTTAGTTAGCTTATGGAGTATTCTTTAAAAAAATATAAAGATTTATCACGCATCACTATGTTAGACCTGACAACCGTGTCAGTTAAGGTTTGGAAACTCTTTAAAAAAATAAAGGTTTTTTCACACATCACAATGATAGGCCCAACAATCATATCAGTTAGGATATGTAGTATTCTTTAAAAAAATATAAACGTTTTTTTACACATCACCGTGTTAGGCCTAATAACATCCGTGTTAGTTAATATACTTAGTATTCTTTTAAAAAATTTAAAGGTTTTTTCACACATCACCGTGATAGGCCTAACAACCGTGTCAGTTAGGATATGCAGTATTCTTTAAAAAAATATAAAGATTTTTTTACGCATCACCGTGTTTGGCCTAACAACCGTGACAGTTAGGATATGTAGCCAAATAATCTTTAAAAATATATAAAGGTTTTTTCACGCATCACCGTGTTAGGCCTAACAACCGTGTCACTTAGGTTATGCACTATTCTTTTAAAAAATGGATTTCCTATCATCCAAATCTGTGCTAGACGTATTTTTATTATTTTACTGATCTGTAGATCAGTAAAACAATAAAAATACGTCTAAAATCAGTACAACACGGTACCGATTTTCGCTGGGTAGCATTTTTGAGGTTATGTTGGTCACTTTTATTTTCGATTTTTATCGTACTTCTCGTGCTTTCGTATTTTGGATTCTTGCTTTTGGGCACATAATAAAGCATTTTAGTAACAAAAATATCGAAAAATCCAATATATGCTACACTGCATATTTAACACTTTTTCATATAATGTAATTACACAAATATATATACTACCTTATAATTAAAGTATCCTAATAAAATTGTATATAATATATATATATATATATATATATATATATATATATATATATATATACATATATATATATATATTCTGCACTCTGTTTTACATACATTGAATAGTCTTAAATGAAAAATACCAGATTGTGATTATTAGATGAAAATGTAACATTAAAAACAATAATTTTGCAATAAATAAAACATTGGTTAAAATTTGAAAAATGGGATTAGATCTATGTCCATCTCAGGTGCCTAAATCTCATGTTCAGTAAACAGTAATTAAACCTAACTATAGTTAACAGATGTTACAAAACTAAAAACTGATAATTATTTTGGGCTGGGTAAGTAGTATAATGACGTTTTGTAAAACGGGAATAGACCTATATGTATCTCTGATACTTAAACCATATACGTACCAAATTTCATCTCAATTGGTCCAGTGGTTAAAGAGTGATTGAATAACAAACAAACAAACAAACAAACACACAAACTTTCAGAAATATAATATGAATTAGATATATCTATAATCATATGAATTTAAAAAATTTGGATTTCTGTTTGATTTGATTCAAACGTATCACAAAATCTATTTAGACTTTCACCTAGTAGGATAAATTCTTTAACAAGCAAAATGTGTTAAACCTTTTCAAAATCGGTATTTCTGACTTTTAGAGATTTTTTCAAAAGTCATCATTTTAACTATTTTTTGTTTGTATTATGTGTTGTATCATTTTCTTGAGAGATATTAAGGTTCGAAAGATTAAATTTATTATTATAAATGTACAATAAATTATGATGTTTAGCCATTTATTATCAACCTGTATTCCTAACCTATATTCTGACGCCATTGATGTTTACTTTTCATGAATTTACTTGCATGTTTACCATATGGATTTACTTGTATGTTTACTTTGTGAGATAAATCTACTTCACTATATTAATACGCAGTTTATAATAAGTATTTATTATCGTTAAAGTTTTTGTATTGAAAACATAGTTGTATAAAATGGGCGCCGCTATTTGTGAAGTTGAGATTTTCCTCTTGTTTTCCGTTTAATTTGGAAATACCGTAATGGTGTTGAATTTTTATAAATCAAGGCATCTTTAAAGAATCGCATTCGTGTTCTGATTTAAACGGTTCAGTCGAGTTATCTTATGGAGTACTTTTTTTTAAACAAATATTCTTTTCATTAGTAATAACATGCATTAGTTTATTGTTTTCGTCATTAAACCACGTTTCTCACTTTCGCGTGATAGTCATTTTGAGGTATGTTTTTTTCTTCATTATTAATAACAAGCATTTCATTAAACACAAAACAGCCGAGTCGAGTTAGGTTATGGAGTTTTTTTTTGAAAATATTCTTTCCTTTATTAATAACGTTCATTAATTATTAATAAAATACAATAAATTTATAGATTTCGTTTCTCGATAAATTTTAAAACATGTTTCTCACTTTCGTGTGGTAGTCATATTGAGGTTATGTTTGCCACTTTTATTTTCACTTTTTTTAACTTCCCGTTGATTCCGCCCATCTACATTTTGAATTATTAATATTGTACATATAATGAAGCGATTTTGTGCAAAAAATTACCAAATTTGACAAAAGTCTGTGAAACTCAGTTTTTCTTAAAATCTTAAAATAGTAACAACCATTCCGATTTTAAAATGTACAGAACGTTTTAATTTACATTTTTTCTAAACATCTGATTTCACAATCGCAGTCAGTGCAAAAATATGTTTAAATTATCATGCAAATAATGATAACAAAATTGTCAGGTCTCGTTTTACTATTTTCAAAGTAATTTGAAAATGCATCACTCTAATTAATGCAGATTTTAAAGCTGATCATAATGGCGAAATCAGATATTGTAGAAAATATGAGGTAAAACAATTAATTATTTTTAGAAAATCGCTTCTGTTAGATCACAATAGATATCAAGCGATTTTGTTGGACGATAGCTAGTTTGACACCTAAAGAAATTTAATATTACCGGTACTAAATAATTTACTAATGGAAGCTCACAGAAAACTTTTGAAGAAGAAAGAAAGGACTTTGTTAAAATTTCCTTTAAGGTACATGTGTAATCTACATACGGTGTAATGTCTTCAAGTGATATATTGCACTGGAATTATTGTATCAACAACTTGGAATGTACTGCTATATGCTTGAATGGATTAACTAAATTACATTCATGCCATTGTGAACAGTCTTCATTTTATATAGAATTTCTTAGATGTAGAATATTTTACTTAATTATATATTTTTAAAATTTCTAAGTGAATATCTTCAGATAAATTTTTTAGCATCTAAACAATAAACCAATAAACCATATAATTATCAATACTTAGCATCTTTGTTAAGTATCGTAGCCAAAAATAGAAAGAAATATAGGAGTTTTAAAAACATTTTTATTTTCAAAAAAGTATAAGTTACATTTTAATCATCTATAAATAATGAATAATTATGAAACATTTCTCATAAATTTTATTTAACAATTAAGTTTTATCTTCAAACATTGAAATTAAACCTGAGAAAATGATTTTCTAGGTTAGCGAGGAACATAACAAACGTGCTATGTAAGGTACTGTTCAACAACGGTAAGACAAACACGTCTATAGTCAATAATGCTATCTATGCAAGGAAATGTTCATCAACGGTAAGATAAACACGAATATAGTCAATGATACTATCTATGTAAGGTACTGTTCAACAACGGTAAGACAAACAGGTCTATAGTCAATGATGCTATCTATGCAAGGAAATGTTCATCAACGGTAAGATAAACACGAATATAGTCAATGATACTATCTATGTAAGGTACTGTTCAACAACGGTAAGACAAACAGGTCTATAGTCAATGATGCTATCTATGCAAGGAAATGTTCATCAACGGTAAGATAAACACGAATATAGTCAATGATACTATCTATGTAAGGTACTGTTCAACAACGGTAAGACAAACAGGTCTATAGTCAATGATGATATCTATGTAAGGTACTGTTCAACAACGGTAAGACAAACACGTCTATAGTCAATGATGCTATCTATGCAAGGAAATGTTCATCAACGGTAAGATAAACACGAATATAGTCAATGATACTATCTATGTAAGGTACTGTTCAACAACGGTAAGACAAACAGGTCTATAGTCAATGATGCTATCTATGTAAGGTAATGTTCAACAACGGAAAGACAAACAGGTCTATAGTCAATGATGATATCTATGTAAGGTACTGTTGGACAACGGGAAGACAAACACGTCTATAGTCAATGATGCTATCTATGTAAGGTACTGTTCAACAACGGTAAGACAAACAGGTCTATAGTCAATGATGCTATCTATGTAAGGTACTGTTCAACAACGGTAAGACAAACAGGTCTATAGTCAATGATGCTATCTATGTAAGGTAATGTTCAACAACGGTAAGACAAACAGGTCTATAGTCAATGATGATATCTATGTAAGGTACTGTTGGACAACGGGAAGACAAACACGTCTATAGTCAATGATGCTATCTATGTAAGGTACTGTTCAACAACGGTAAGACAAACAGGTCTATAGTCAATGATGCTATCTATGTAAGGTACTGTTCAACAACGGTAAGACAAACAGGTCTATAGTCAATGATGCTATCTATGTAAGGTAATGTTCAACAACGGAAAGACAAACAGGTCTATAGTCAATGATGATATCTATGTAAGGTACTGTTGGACAACGGGAAGACAAACACGTCTATAGTCAATGATGCTATCTATGTAAGGTACTGTTCAACAACGGTAAGACAAACAGGTCTATAGTCAATGATGCTATCTATGTAAGGTACTGTTCAACAACGGTAAGACAAACAGGTCTATAGTCAATGATGATATCTATGTAAGGTACTGTTCAACAACGGTAAGACAAACAGGTCTATAGTCAATAATGCTATCTATGTAAGGTACTGTTGAACAACGGTAAGACAAACAGGTCTATAATCAATAATGCTATCTATGTAAGGTACTGTTCAACAACGGTAAGACAAACACGTCTATAGTCAACGATGATATTTATGTATGGTACTGTTGAACAACGGTAAGACAAACACGTCTATAGTCAACGATGATATTTATGTAAGGTACTGTTGAACAACGGTAAGACAAACAGGTCTATAGTCAATGATGCTATCTATGTAAGGTACTGTTCAACAACGGTAAGACAAACAGGTCTATAGTCAATGATGCTATCTATGTAAGGTACTGTTCAACAACGGTAAGACAAACAGGTCTATAGTCAATAATGCTATCTATGTAAGGTACTGTTGAACAACGGTAAGACAAACAGGTCTATAATCAATAATGCTATCTATGTAAGGTACTGTTCAACAACGGTAAGACAAACACGTTTATAGTCAACGATGATATTTATGTAAGGTACTGTTGAACAACGGTAAGACAAACAGGTCTATAATCAATAATGCTATCTATGTAAGGTACTGTTCAACAACGGTAAGACAAACACGTCTATAGTCAATGATGATATTTATGTAAGGTACTGTTGAACAACGGTAAGACAAACAGGTCTATAGTCAATAATGCTATCTATGTAAGGTACTGTTCAACAACGGTAAGACAAACAGGTCTATAATCAATAATGCTATCTATGTAAGGTACTGTTCAACAACGGTAAGACAAACACGTCTATAGTCAATGATGATATTTATGTAAGGTACTGTTGAACAACGGTAAGACAAACAGGTCTATAGTCAATAATGCTATCTATGTAAGGTACTGTTCAACAACAGTAAGACAAACACGTCTATAGTCAATGATGATATTTATGTAAGGTACTGTTGAACAACGGTAAGACAAACAGGTCTATAGTCAATAATGCTATCTATGTAAGGTACTGTTCAACAACAGTAAGACAAACACGTCTATAGTCAATGATGATATTTATGTAAGGTACTGTTGAACAACGGTAAGACAAACAGGTCTATAGTCAATAATGCTATCTATGTAAGGTACTGTTCAACAACAGTAAGACAAACACGTCTATAGTCAATGATGATATTTATGTAAGGTACTGTTGAACAACGGTAAGACAAACAGGTCTATAGTCAATAATGCTATCTATGTAAGGTACTGTTCAATAACGGTAAGACAAACAGGTCTATAGTCAATGATGATATTTATGTAAGGTACTGTTGAACAACGGTAAGACAAACAGGTCTATAGTCAATAATGCTATCTATGTAAGGTACTGTTCAACAACAGTAAGACAAACACGTCTATAGTCAATGATGATATTTATGTAAGGTACTGTAGAACAACGGTAAGACAAACAGGTCTATAGTCAATAATGCTATCTATGTAAGGTACTGTTCAACAACAGTAAGACAAACACGTCTATAGTCAATGATGATATTTATGTAAGGTACTGTTGAACAACGGTAAGACAAACAGGTCTATAGTCAATAATGCTATCTATGTAAGGTACTGTTCAACAACAGTAAGACAAACACGTCTATAGTCAATGATGATATTTATGTAAGGTACTGTTGAACAACGGTAAGACAAACAGGTCTATAGTCAATAATGCTATCTATGTAAGGTACTGTTCAATAACGGTAAGACAAACAGGTCTATAGTCAATGATGATATTTATGTAAGGTACTGTTGAACAACGGTAAGACAAACAGGTCTATAGTCAATAATGCTATCTATGTAAGGTACTGTTCAATAACGGTAAGACAAACACGTCTATAGTCAATAATGCTATCTATGTAAGGTACTGTTCAACAACAGTAAGACAAACACGTCTATAGTCAATAATTTTAATCCATTTATTTACACAATTTTATGGTTTTAATTATTTGTAAATAAAATATTTAAAATTAAAAATATCGATACAACAAAGTATTCTAATATCGGTTCAGTTTCATTTTCGTTTTATTCTATTAACTTCTGAAGTAGAGAGGACAGAAACGTAAACCTGAAAAGGTTATATTTATGAATATGTCAAAATAAATTTCCCTCGCGTTTTCGTTTGGTTACAAAAAGTGTTTTGAATTTGGATCTATCTTTTCATCTATTTTTTCGTATCATTTTCATTGCTGGATAAATAAATAAATTTCACAGATTTCTATTACATTTGGCATAAAATGTGGGCATACATCGTAGAAAGTTTTTCTTCAATTTTATTTTAAACGTCATGCAATTATTTTGATAAATAACTTTTAAAAATTAACAAAAAATTGTTTTCAAAATCAACTGTAAATGTTTTAATTAAATTTTGCTCAAACCTGCTCCATAAGCTTGTTTGTGGTAAAAAATAACACGAAAATATTTATTTAAAAACTATCACAAAACACCAAAGGAAACATTGATTTCTGTAATTTGGATTATAAATTTTGCACAAACTCGAATTATCAGATGTTTTAAGGATTAATTAAAAACGAACCAATTAATGTAAGAATTATTTTGTTTAAATTTACCTTCGTATGTTACTCGGAAAAGAAATCAGTTTTAAAATAGCATTTATTTAAATTATTATAAAAAATCAAAGCTTTTTTTACCTTAAATTTTTTTAAAAATTTGATTTTACCAAATTAATCGTTATTAAAATCGGCAAAAAGTCTTAGAGGAAGAATAAAAGTAAGAAACGTGGAGGAGACTGAAGATTACAACTAGGAATGTACAAACTGAGAATAATTTTAAGTAGTTACTTATTGTAGTCGAAAAAGTTGTTTATGATTTAAAGTTATAAGTTTCACTAGAAAAAAAGTAAAAAATTGTTTAAAATAAATAAGAAACTGTATAGCAGCTGGTATTGTGAGTTCTTTTTTTGCTAGAATTTTCACCTGCTAGAGTTATTCTCGGGAAGTCGGATGGAAGGAATAGTAATGTTTTCTCAAAATAGCTAACAAAAAGCACAGATGTGGACATTTTATTATAGACTTTTCTTGTGTACTTTACATTATAGAGTGAAAAAACATTGTGTTGAAACCGGGACCTGCACATAACTCTTTTAAAAGAGAGAGAGAGAGAGAGAGAGAGAGAGAGAGAGAGAGAGAGAGAGAGAGAGAGAGAGAGAGAGAGAGAGAGAGAGAGAGAGAGAGAGAGAGAGAGAGAGAGAGAGAGAGAGAGAGAGAGAGAGAGAGAGAGAGAGAGAGAGAGAGAGAGAGAGAGAGAGAGAGAGAGAGAGAGAGAGAGAGAGAGAGAGAGAGAGAGAGAGAGAGAGAGAGAGAGAGAGAGAGAGAGAGAGAGAGAGAGAGAGAGAGAGAGAGAGAGAGAGAGAGAGAGAGAGAGAGAGAGAGAGAGAGAGAGAGAGAGAGAGAGAGAGAGAGAGAGAGAGAGAGAGAGAGAGAGAGAGAGAGAGAGAGAGAGAGAGAGAGAGAGAGAGAGAGAGAGAGAGAGAGAGAGAGAGAGAGAGAGAGAGAGAGAGAGAGAGAGAGAGAGAGAGAGAGAGAGAGAGAGAGAGAGAGAGAGAGAGAGAGAGAGAGAGAGAGAGAGAGAGAGAGAGAGAGAGAGAGAGAGAGAGAGAGAGAGAGAGAGAGAGAGAGAGAGAGAGAGAGAGAGAGAGAGAGAGAGAGAGAGAGAGAGAGAGAGAGAGAGAGAGAGAGAGAGAGAGAGAGAGAGAGAGAGAGAGAGAGAGAGAGAGAGAGAGAGAGAGAGAGAGAGAGAGAGAGAGAGAGAGAGAGAGAGAGAGAGAGAGAGAGAGAGAGAGAGAGAGAGAGAGAGAGAGAGAGAGAGAGAGAGAGAGAGAGAGAGAGAGAGAGAGAGAGAGAGAGAGAGAGAGAGAGAGAGAGAGAGAGAGAGAGAGAGAGAGAGAGAGAGAGAGAGAGAGAGAGAGAGAGAGAGAGAGAGAGAGAGAGAGAGAGAGAGAGAGAGAGAGAGAGAGAGAGAGAGAGAGAGAGAGAGAGAGAGAGAGAGAGAGAGAGAGAGAGAGAGAGAGAGAGAGAGAGAGAGAGAGAGAGAGAGAGAGAGAGAGAGAGAGAGAGAGAGAGAGAGAGAGAGAGAGAGAGAGAGAGAGAGAGAGAGAGAGAGAGAGAGAGAGAGAGAGAGAGAGAGAGAGAGAGAGAGAGAGAGAGAGAGAGAGAGAGAGAGAGAGAGAGAGAGAGAGAGAGAGAGAGAGAGAGAGAGAGAGAGAGAGAGAGAGAGAGAGAGAGAGAGAGAGAGAGAGAGAGAGAGAGAGAGAGAGAGAGAGAGAGAGAGAGAGAGAGAGAGAGAGAGAGAGAGAGAGAGAGTTACCGCGATACCGACTTCTACTCTTGGATTGATTGAACATACTGGTCACAGATCAACTTTGCCTAGATTTTAGCAGAGCAACAAATTCTCAAGAAGAATCCTTAATAAAATCGTACCCGGGAAGTTGAATGGAAGGAGTGGTTTTCTCAGAATAGCCAACTAAAAAGCACCAATTTGATATGATGGTGGATTATACTTACAACTTACAAACACTTTTTACTTTATGCTGTCCTTGGAATATTAATAAATAATTTACTTTAGTTTTAGGATTTTAACGGTTTTATTTTATGATTAGGCCTCCGGACACTATTTCAGATGAAACTTTTTGAAATTCTTTAAACAAATCAGTGTGGTCATTAATTTGTTGTGGACTGACAATAAAAATATGGAACCGTATTTCTTAAATTGTCTCAGCTTTTGTGCTGTATCCTTTTTTGAGATTTGTGTGAATAAGCCTGTTCCTTTCCTGTGGCAGATTTGTGGCCTTTATGATCCTTGTGGTGGCCGGTTTTTGAATGTTCTCCTTTTTCGCCATAATGATTTTCTTCGCCTCCCTCCTGAAAGAACAAAATTAATTAAAAGTTCACATTTATCAAGATAAAAGAAATAATTTTCATTGAATTGGCTTCAGTACTAATACGCCTCCACAAAACAAGTTTTTATTAAAAAATAAACTATTTTGTAATATAAGTTTATGGAAATTGTTCAATAAATATTGTTACTCTCTACTGATGAAGATACTTTAATGTTCTTAAAAATTACTGTGTCTTCAATAAATGGCAGCAATAATGCTTTTAAAATATTTAGTAAAATATGTGAATTTATTGACCTGACTTGTAATTTCATATGTTTAAAATCTATTATTTCAAAGTTTCTTCAAATACATTGGGTAGAACAAAAATTTAAACATTGAGTTTGTATGGAATGAAGAATTAATATTAACACTCTGTAAGTATTTAATAAAGATGTCATGACTATTCCACTTGGATTGACATTTTGTCTGCCATTCTAGAAATTTTTTTCTATGTAAATATTGTAATAACTAATGAATTAAGTGTATAATTATAATAATCATAAGAAGATACATTCCCGTGACCTTGAAATGTGAACCAATCCTGATCTCTAGGAAAATTTGTGAGGTTTCGTTAACATTTACATATACGAGGCTCATATATATATATATATATATATATATATATATATATATATATATATATATATATAATAGCACGCTTACATGCGCAAGTTTGGTCTGATGTAATTCAAATTTGGCGCAAAAATCGACTATGGTAGTAGCTTAAACATATGTGTTAACCAGAAAAATTCGTAGAACAGTTTCAGAAAGGTGGACATTTCAATTCTTTAAAAACTTGTAACGTCTACTCAAAATTTATTTTTGAAAATCCAATTTCAACAACGTATTTATTGTAAAAAACTGCGTTAATTATATGTTTTATGAATTTTCAAAATCTGTTGAAATAAAGAAGCTGTTGGTGGCTAGCAGTATTTATTTTCGTATTTTCAATATAATTTGTAAGTTCAAAATGCTTTATATATGGAGATTTTAACGCTAATTATGATGGTGAAATCAGAATTTCAAAATGGGTAGCAAAAAGAAAAATTTTGAACCAGCTGCGTTCTGCGATTATTTTCAAATTATTTTGTACTTCAAGGCTAAATGTACCGCAACTCTTTGTATCGTCTCTCCGGGTATTGGAAGGCCAACTGTTTGGTCAACACAGTCAGTAAAGTAGGGTCTTACTTTGTGTGCGTCAGATTTGTGTTCGGCTTTGTGGTCGCTATAGTGATGGACGCCATGTTTTCCATACTTCTTGTATTTGTCCTGAGTGTCTTTGTTACTCCAAAACTTGTCGTGATGTTTGAACTCGTCTAAATGATATTTGTCCCGATATCCCTGAGAAAAGTAACACAAATATCGGATTTTAACATATTCATAAATAACAGCGCATCCTTAAAATTCACTGTAACAATAAACGTTAGACAAACTCTGTTACAGTAAATTATTTACACAAAAGTTCGTTTCGGAAGATATGACAAAATAATACCAGAAGGAAGATTTTGCTAATTTTAGAAGTCAGTATATCGGACTTTCAGGAATTAGGCCGACGTTTTGTTACTTCGCGCATCGTTTTTTGGTTGACTTAGGTGCGAAACAAACCTACTTGGTTTTATTTAGGTATTTAAGTCTACATATGAACTTAACGTTTATGGCGTATTATTGTTAATTATTAATGGTTTTTATCTCCAGCTATGTACAGACGGATGTTTGTAATTGAAATGTAGATAGTGTTAATTAAGCTGACTTGTGAATTAAAAATGTATTGTGTGTGTGTGTGTGTGTGTGTGTGTGTGTGTGTGTGTGTGTGTGTGTGTGTGTGTGTGTGTTTTAGCACTCTCACGTTCGACATTTTGGTCTGATTGAATTAAAATTTAGTATGAGAATCGATTTTAGTGTTTAGCTTGAATAAATTAGCTATCTAGACAAATATGTTCAACAGTGTCAAATTGAATTTCACTTGAAATTTTAAAATATTGAAGTGTTTATATTTTACACTTTTTAAATCTGAAAAATCCACCTTCAAAATCAGCTTTGGAATCTATTTAAATTATATTAAAAATTTTTAAGTTACCTCGAAATATGATTTGAGAATAAATTGAAAAGCAAAACAACACGATAGCAGTCAGTGTGTACTTTCGAGGCTTTCAATTGTTTCCGGTAATGTAAATTTGTTTTTTTCGTTACAAAAACTATTTTATAAAGCCGTACACATAACCAAAGTTTGAAAAATCTGATGAGCTTATTTTGAGAAATAATTTTTTTGTTTTTCAATAGTTCCTGAAACAAATTTCTCATACATAAGAATTTTTGATAAGCGAAATACGATCAAAATAGTCTGTCTAAATATTTGGAAATCTGTTTTGTTTTTTCTATCAAAAAAAGTGTTTTAAAAATTAAATGTATAGCTCGAGGAAAGAAAAAACTAGAGAATCATTCAACATTTTACAATAATCTGTTAATAATTAGTTTAGTCGTAGTGATGAGCAACACAGTTACACATGGCGGACATACTACCAAGTAATACACCTTTTTTATGAGAAGGTATAAAATAAGGTTATTATGTAAGCGTATTATGTATTGTGATAGTAATGGATATATCATCAAAATTGTAGGTTTTTGCAATCTCCATAAGAATTTCATACCGGTAACTTTTACAGGGAAAAGTAAAGATCAGATGGTACAGAGAAAGTTTCATTTCTTTCGCAATACGTGAATACGCATAACGTTTTCACATTGTTTTCCCCAACAATGTGATCAAGTAATTTTATGTGACAACTGGTTGCCTCAGAATAGTATACCTTACCTTTTCATAGTTTCCTTTCTTATGGCTCAGTTTGTCCTTGAAATTATCACCGTGACTTCCACTTCTTTGGTGGTGATGTGATTCTGTATCCTCATTTTCATCATGATGTGCAGATTTCATTCCAATCACATGCGCGTAGTTGGTTTTCTTATTTTCTTTTCCGGAACTTCCTTTCTTACTGCTTTCATGATGATGGTCTTTCAGATTTTCATTTTTTGTTTTTCTCTCTCCGCTGGCAGCACTGAATCCTCCTTCATCTTGTTCTGTAGCAGCTGACAACATTTTGTTTATTATTTTTAACTACTGAGAACATAAAATATTGCAAACAACTCAAAATGCTTTACAGCTTATTAAAAAAGATAATGATGTAAACGTATTACACAAACTTACTGGTTTTTTAATTATTTAAAAAATCTGTTTCAGAGCTATCGACTAAAAAAAAAGGGAAAGTATTCTAAATACTCAAAATCACTTCTGCTTTTGTTTTAACTTTGGACACTTACGAAGAATTCCGTGCAGTTTCCATCTGAATGTTATGATCAATTTATTTAAATTTACAATTCAATTAAAGCCTTTTACATTTATTAACCAAAATAGAAGGGTGAGATAATTTACTAATATTATCACCTCTTTTGCTGCCATTTTGAATATGTTTTACTCCAAAATACCGTAAACATCCAAATAAATATCACAATATCCTAAAATCGTAAACAAGTATATGTCTTTAATTGAATACCAAATAAGATTTATAAGAGAATTTTGTAAATTATTTTGAGATTCTTTCATTAAAAAAAGTGTTAACAGTAAACGTTTCTCAGGTTTACGGCCAAAATGCTAGGTGGTCACTAATGGTCACTAACAACTGAGAAACAAACAGATATTACTTCAGGATATAAACTTTTCTTTATTATATATTTGTCTACAGTACACTTTAGAAAGTCACATTTGGCCAAGTCACTCTAATGAAAACTAGACCACTTTTATTATGGTCATTAAACTTGTCAGGTAACAGCTAATTTGGGTTAAGTCTTTCAAATCTAGGTATTCGCAGGCAACTTACACTTGGTGTTGTGAGCAGCAGAAGTTCCAAGGTCTTCGAGAGGATGCAGCATTTTGTGGAACGTGTCCAGTTCTTTCTGAGTAGAAGTTAAAAAGTGATCGTCTTCATTGTATGTCCACCAACCCTGACAGTATTGCATTACTAGAAGAAATACCTGGAACAAAGTTATAGATACAGGACTTTATTGTAATCTTGTCCTGTCAAAATATTTCCAGACAAAATATTTTAAGATTATAATTCTTTTAATCCAAAATGAAAAAAATTAATTAATGGCAATTGAAATAAACAGTGCAAATATTTCATTAAAATTATCACATTAAATTATTTCCTTAAATTTTTCAAACTTTCGTTACCTAAAATAGTCTGTTCATACGATAACATTACTAGATATGTACTCATTTTTTTAGACCGATTTTTCCAGGTTAATATACGGTCAGTCTGTTGCGTCTTCAAACTTGTGCATCGCAAGGTCGTAAGTTCAAGGCTCGAGTTATGTAAGCTATTTCCTTGTTGTTGAAGCCGCTTCTCAGTTAAACTCATTAGTCTAATTGACGTGAGTGTAGGTAAAAATCTATATTATTTTCTTGTCATAGTTTTAAAACTATAACAACCTTCTGATAATCGATTATACGTAAAATTATATAACCATTTACTAGAAAATTTGAAATGAAAGGAATAAGCGGTTTGGTGGAATATTAAAACAAAAATAATAAAATAAAAATAATAAATCTCTTCATTGTAAATGTAATTTATTGCAAGTTTGATACGTTGATTTGAGTTATGTGTTCTGTACTATTTGAAAAAAATAAAATTTGAGATCTGATGAACCAATTTTGAAAAAAATTAAACCACATTTTAAAGTTTTTTCGTAACACTTTAAAACGGATATTAACGAAAATTTCGAAATAAATTTTTTAAAGATTATAATAATTTCTTTTAGTAAAAAAGAAAAAAAAGCGAAAAATATAAAAAACTAATATTATAAAAATAATTTTGAAGATAACTAACTACAAATTAGTATTTTGGATTTTACAAGTAAGGAACGTTTTACTAGATTTTGTTCAATGTTGTTAGTTTTTTTGAAATTCCTTTCCATTCGTCAGCGAGACAATTGAGTGTCCTGATTATTATTTATAGTTGTCCTTATTACCTATGTTTATTGTTTTATGAGTTTAATTTATGTTGTTTGTGTCGGGTTTCATCTTAGTTTAATCTTTGTCCTAAAAATATTAGCACGAAAAGCAAGAATGCAAAATTGGCTTTAAAATCTCCATGATATAGTATTTGTTTCCTTGGCTTTGTTCCATCTCGATGGTTAAATGCAGTAGCCTGTGGGTTTATTGTGCTACTGACAATAGACGCTGTCAGTTTCTTAGGCGCATATCTCTCGCCACATTACGCGCAAGTGCGCATGGAGCCGACAACACACCAATAAAATTATACAATCATTTCACGTTTCAGTAATTTAATTCTGCAGAATTATAGACACAATACGTGGACACATATCAAATACAACAGACAATAAAAGATAATGTGTTAATGCTCAAAGAGCCTAACTGCATGTAGATTTATTAAAAAAAAATAATTTATTTTAGTGGTCTAGATCTTTTTTGATATCGTCCGAAAAGTTTAAATCTTCAGTGATGTGAACAGAGCGATAGACGCACAGGTGAAACAGGCACCCGTGTGTAAAAATAATGGGGTGTAAAAAAGAAACGATTAAGTCCACGAAAACCTTAAAATTGATTTTTTTTCACTTTCACTATTTTTTTTAGCGAATTTTCAATGGAAAATTAGTTGTCGGCTTTTATGACTGAGACCCAGGATTCGAAATGAGCGCCGAGTAGTCGTTAAAGTATTTATGTAATGAATATATATATAAATTATTATTATTATTATTATGTGATTGTTCCCCTTCAGGAGAGCGATTGAACTTAAAATTATGCTTCATCTTCGGTTGCTTTCCCTCTTCTCTTCCCAAAATAAAATTCTCTATTCTGTCCATTTTTTCAAGGTTGTCGCGATGTTCTGTACTCAAACTTTACATCTTTACATTCGTACTTTCATTCCGGCACTCGATTCGGTCTTCGAGATTTTCAATGTTGATCTGTTGTTGATTTTATGCTTCATTTACTCTTTGTTATGACCTCGAATAATTTTTTTTGCTGTTCTGGAGCTTTCAATCCTGTAAATGTGAGTATAAAACATTGCTAGGCGTTTTATGATTTCTTCTGTTATTGTGTTGGTCTTCTGACAGATTTCATTCTGAGGTTCCTTCATCCAAATGGCGTTTTTATTGATTTTCCTGTAAATCTTCCTGAAATTTTTCTTCCCTCTTTTCTATTTCCCTAATATTGGAATAACCGTCGATTACAATTGTTTCGATGCGTAGAAGGTTGATTCTGAAAGAATCACTGTTTTATAGTGCCATAATTTTGCGTCTGTCGAAATACATTTCTCTCTCTCTCTTATATATATATATATATATATATATATATATATATATATATATATATATATATGTGTGTGTGTGTGTGTGTGTGTGTGTGTGTGTTTTAGCATGTTAACGTTAGCAATGGTAACCCAAATTGATTCAAAAATTTGATAATAGCTTCAATACGTTCGATAAATTGCAAAAATTGGTTAAACATTTTCAAAAAGACAGCCGTTCAATAATTTTTTTAGATATTTTTGAAAATGTGATTTCACCATTGTAATCAGCATTAAAATAGCATTTTGAATATTCAAAGTCAGTTGAAATCAAGAAATTTAATTTGACGGCAGTCAGGGTTGTACTTCAATTTACTTTAATGAGCAGTTTGCAAGTTTAAGTGCTAATATATTCAGATCGTAATATTGTTTATGATGTGAGATAAAAGTTTTGAAAAGCAGGTAAGATGAAAAAATACTTTTGGAAATTCACTTCCATCTCGTCAAAAGACGATTATTTATACTTTAAACTTTAATTATGAAACTGTAAAACATTTTGATATTAAAATGTTTAAATATTCGCCATTTTAAAAATAAGCAAAACAAAAATCGGTCGATATTTTTTTTCTAAAACGAAACCTATGTTGCATGAAACACTTGGATTCCATGTTTCACAAATATGCCACATTTATTAAGAAAATAGTATCAAACTATGCAGTTTAGAAAATATGTTTTATGAAGATTTTATACGAAGAAAACGCTCTTGAAGTTGGATAAGTCTTACTTTTTTTTAAACACACTGTATAATATAATTGCATAATTTCTTTATAGAATAAAGAGCCAAAATGTTAATCGAAAACAAACTATGGATATACAAAAAAAGTTTAAATTTAGATTTTTTCAGGAATCCTTTAGTAAGTTTCAATTTGTAAAATATCAGTTTTTTATTAAAAAAACAAAAGTAAAAAATATTTAAAGGTTACTTAAAAAGGGAAGTTTTCGTTTAGGATCTTTCGGTTTATTTTAATTTATGTTTTTATCAAATATTGTTATATAAATAGGTTATATGAGCAAAAGGACAGTAGCAAAAATATCCAGTTAGGCATATTACACCGGTTTTACTATGTTTAAAGAGAAACATTTGTTGTCTGAAGCGTTATTCGGTAATCTAAACTACATTACTAATTCTATTTTAGATTCAATTACAAAAAAAAAAAAAAAAATTAAAATACTTTCTCACACTCTCTACAATAACCTTACTTAAACTCACCCACAGTGTCAACCGCATAGTAACACCACAACTTCTCTTCCAGGACTGAACGTTGACAAAGATTTTTTTGTACTTGATTAACCGTGAACGGACGACGTGACTGTTACACAATACACCCCTCCTTCCTCACTTCCCCTCCTTCTATGGTCATTGATTTCTAAAGCAGTTTTTCTGCAGTAAATTTGTAATATTAATAACGTCCCAGACATTGTATCTAGACTAGATCACTGTAAAACTGGTTGACATTGTAATGCGGACACTGCTTTCATGATTCAGTTCATTAGCTTCGAAGAAAGTTATAGCAGGCAGTTTATGTAGTGAAGGATTTGACGCTCGGTTGAAGTTAGGTTAGGCTGAAATGTTCCGATTTGAAATACCATGGAATGGCGTAAGAAGACATTATTTCCGGAAGTTAACTGATTTGATCGTTTTTTGTACGTGTTTTCGAACTAACGTATTTCCGGTTGGTGCAAAAAATGGTCTGCTTGATTAAAGGACCTCTCACAAAATCCGAGAGAGAATATTTATTGTAAAAATAAACTTAATTTAAATTACATTTTTATTTAAAGGTTGGTCTTTTGACACTTTTAACACGTCAAATACTACTTACAAGCAGACTGTCAAACATAGACAACAAAAATACCAAACACATATTATTACACTTTCATTATATGTGTAATAATATAAGTTTATTATATGTTACATATTATAGTACTTCTTAAATAGTGGTTAAGGTACATTACAAAAACAATTTCCTAAAAAATAATACAGAAAACTATAAATTATTAAATTGACGTATTTTATAGAAAATCTAGGCTTAGTTAAAAAAAATATTTCATCAATAGCACTACTAATGATATATACTTGTTTCATAAAACAATAAAACTACTACGAAAATCATAAGAAAATACACTTAAATATGAGCTTAAATGTTAAAACGATATCAATTTTAAATCAAAATATTATGCTGCTTTTCCTTCAACAAGAAAAGTCGAAAAATAATTAAAGAATTTCTGCTCAAATATTTGGTTTATGTATAAAGATTCACAAGACAGTTAAGTAACCGATTAAAACAATATCTTGCTTTTCCTAAAAAAAAAAAAAAACTGAAAAATTGGTTAAATAGATTTTGCTCAAGTAATATATAAGTAATATAAAAGTATATATATATATATATAATATAAATAAATATATAATATATATGTATACATTTGTAATATATAAGAAGATTTACAAGACGGTGGAGAGCGTTCATTATTGTTTTCACATTCATTTAATTTTATAAAACACTTAAGCAACTAATCAAAGCAATGGGTTGCTTTTATTTTCATAAAAAAACCGTAAGTCGCTTCAACAGATTCTGTTGAAATATTTTGTTTATGTGTAAACACTCACAAGACGGAGGTTAGGGTTAATTTTTTTTCATTTAGTTTTTTACGAAACACTTCATGTGTTTTTCATGAAACAAAAATTATGTGTTGCTTTTTCTTTTGATAAAAAAATTGGAAAACTTTTCGAAGTCCCTTTTGAAATATTTTGGTTGTATATACAGACTCAAAAGACTGTGTACAGTGTTAATTATCGTTTCCCCCTTCTTTTGAAACACATAAGCTACCATTTCAACATATGTAGCGTTTCCTTCCATAAACAAAATTGAATATAGTTTAACAGATTCTGCTCAGATATTTTGGTTATGTCTGAAGAGTCATAAGATGATGGTCAGCGTTCACTTTTGATTTTGCCTTCAACATCAAAACGTTTACACTGACTTTAGCTATATATTAAAAATTCACAATGTATTGCCACTGTATATATGTACAATATGTATATATATATATATATATATATATATATATATATATATATATATATATATATATAGAATGAAATTTGAATTAAATATGAAAACCGATTTTGAGAAACATTTTTTATTAACAGCGTTCGAAACTGATTTTTGTATCCCTCTGAGCATTATAGAATTTTTTTAATTAGACGAAAATGTAATATATTGTGTTGTTTATTGTAAGTGAAATGAACATATTTAATGATAATATTTTCAGCTGGACACATACACTGTACAAAATAGGAAAAAAGTAGCAAAACTCCTGGCGATGAAATCAACTTTGATAGCTGAAAACTTTTAAATTCCCATAAGACATTGGCTATTTTATTATTAATGATGGTTAAGTCAGACAACTGGTTTTATTACTTGATTTTTTAGAAATTAATATTTGTAAATCAGAGCATAAGAATGATGCGATGTTAGTTATTTATGTAAAATATTTTTTTGATAAACTGGACGTTGGGATTTAAAGTGTCCTTTAAATAAAACATGCTTTTATTTTTAATAAACATTTATCAAATCAAGATTTTGAAAATACAATTTCGATTGATTAATTATTTTGCCAAAAAAACTTGAAAGCTTAATTTTGTCCTCATATGTACAATCGTCTTTCAATATGCAAACAAAAGTTGATATTTTATTTAAAAAAACCTCTTATCCTAAAAACTCGATTAGAGTTTTTAAAATCTTAATTTTTTTACAAACCGTTCACTGGATAGAATAAAAGTCATTCGGCGTCTGAGACAAAACAGTTTGTGTATCTTATACCGGTATTTTTATTGCTTTGTACGATGATACGAAACAGAAGTAATTTGCGGAAGTATGGCTGATATATAGAACAGCAGGCATTAATTATTTTTAGAGTTGCTAAGTCATTAAAGGGAAACGAGGAATATTTTGTAGCGAAAGTACTTTCATTTCTGGGTATAAATATGTCTGTAAAAACTTAGTGTTTATCACAACGTGAAAGTCCATTATGAGTTGCAAATTAATATTCGACCGGCTGGTAGAAACAGCTGACAGAGTCACAGCTGGGCGAAAGTGTCCAGCTGGGAACAACAGAGATGACAAACTAGAGAAGGATTGCAATTTGAACTCTAAATCAATTTATGCCAACTTAAAAAATAAGTATATGTATAATAATACAATTTAAAAAAAAAATGAAAAATATTATTAGAAAAATAGCAAAATATTATTTAAATGAACCACGTAGAACTTCTTTAGAAAAATTTAAGAGAATATTTTAAAAACTAAACAGGTCATCAAAGTGTAAACAAATTCAAAAAGACAAAAAACCCGAGTATTAAAATAGTAATCACCAAGCCGTTTACATAAAAAAAATTGTTAAATATACTTTGGTTATCGCCCGGTACAGTTCTCTATTGGTGGTTCAATCTCTCTAATAGGTTAGTTCTGTTAAAGTATAAAGTTAAAAAAACTTTGAGACAATTTACTTCAGAAACCTAGGATAAGCTACATATATTTCGTCTGGAAATTGCTTTACTTTAATAATGTAGTCTAAAAAAACATTTATTTGCTCTTGAGTAAATCTAGTAAGTATATTTTCAGAGAAGCGGATATTAAACATTTCTTATCTTGGAAAAATCATTTTAACATTTACGTGTTATTCAGAATTTATTTATACAGAAAACTATATTTATGATTTATCATACATATATATCTCTACAAAAAAATTTAGTGTAAGATATTATTAAACACCATAAAATTAGCAAATAAATAGATTTTACTTCATAAGAGGAGGTCATTGTTGTTCTACATAAAGAAAATAACTAATAAAGAAACAATTATTATGAAAAAATAATAAATCTGTATTTTAAACATCTAACGAACGTTGCAACAGATAGGTTATCATGCTCAGTAAGAAAACAATATGAATTGTACAACACCTTGTATTCAGGCTGACATGATGAAAATAATTTTTCAGAAATTACTAATATTGAATAAAAACATTTTAATAAACATTTGAATGAAATTATGGGAAATAGTATTTGGAACAGTCATTAGAGTAAATTTGACTTGTAAGAGGTCTATCAATTCAATAAAAAAATTAAATAATATTAAAGTCCTACGCACGCGAGCACGCATCCACCACACACACACACACACACACACACACACACACACACACACACACACACACACACACATATTATATATATACATATACACATATATATATATATATATATATATATATATATATATATATATATATATATATATATATGTGTGTGTGTGTGTGTGTGTGTGTGTGTGTGTGTATTATATATATATATATATATATATATAATATATAATATATATAAAATTGTATATATTATATAATTGTTTTAATAATCTAAAAAAAAAACAAAGCCGTACCGTAGTTTGGTTTGCCTTCCGTCTTTACTTCCGTATCATATACGAGGTGTGTTCAGAAAGTAACGAGAATTTTTATTTTTTTGAACAAAATATTTATTTATTCTTCTACATTGATGTTGACGCCTTCAAAATAGTCCCCATTGGAGATTATGCATTTGTGCCAGCGCTTCTTCCAATCCTCGAAACACTTCTCAAACTCAATCTTTTAGATAGCCTTTAGTTCTTTCAGCGATGTGCTTTTAATGTCATCTACGGCTGTAAAACGACTGCCCTTTAAGGTTCTCTTTATTTTTGAAAATTGGAAAAAGTCACACGAAGCCATTGTCTGGCGAATATGGAGGCTGAGGCATCGTTACAGTACTGTTTTTGACCAAAAATTCACGAACAAGCAGTGAAGTGTGAGCTGGTGCATTATCGTGGTGCAAAAGCCATTAATTGTTTTTCCATAGATCCGGGCGTTTTTTCGGATTGCTTCATGCAAACGGCGTTGAACTTGTAAGTAGTACTCCTTATTGACCGTTTCACCTGGTGGCAGGAATTCATGATGCACTATGTCATTAATATCGAAGAACACAGTGAGCATAACCTTCATTTTCGAAAACACTTGTCGAGCCTTTTTCGGTCTTGGCTAGCCAGAATGCCTCCACTGGGATAATTGAACCTTAGTTTCGACGTCATATCCGTAAACCCATGTTTCGTCACCTGTTATAATACTTTTTAGTAATTCTGCATCGTCGTTGACTTCATTTAGTGACTCCTGAGCAACTTCCATTCGCCGCTGTTTTTGTTCAAAATTCAACAATGTTGGAACGAATTTTGTTGCCACGCGTTTTATACACAAAACACTGGAAACAATGTCATGACATGATCCAATCGATATGCCATCATCAGCGACCTCTCTAATTGTGATTCGGCGATTGTTCACAACCATTTCTTTCACTTTTTCCACGTTTTCGTCGGTTGTTGATGTGCTGGGGCGTCCAGGGCGTTCGTCATCTTCAACATCTTCATGGCCTTCTTGAAAACGCTTATACCACTCGTAAACTCTTGCTTTACTCATAGCAGACTCACCATAGGCTTTTGTTAACATTTCACACACTTTGTTACACTTTATTCCATTTTTTACGCAAAATTTGATACAAATTCTTTGATCCATTTCTTTTAACAAACGAAAATCGCCGAGCTCATAAAAACACGTCTAACCTTAGTGGCTGTCACAAACAAAGTCAACAATGAAAACAGTTGAAAGTGTTATCATACTTCAAGGGCATTATACCAACATAATAAAGAAATGTTTGACAATCGGACTCTCCAAGCCCGCGAAATTTAAAAATTCTCGTTACTTTCTGAACACACCTCCTATATTTTATTTATTTGAAATCACTATAATAATTTATTAATGTGACCAAATTATACTTTGAAAAATTAAGAGAATTTTCTGATTTTCGTCGGTTGCTGTCAAAGTGATCAAAATGAAAATAAGAAACCAATAAATGTTTACAAGTTCCACTTTACAATTTTTATATTTATTTTAGGTCTGTATTTGATCAAACCGTTCGGTGATTTTGAGAAAATCAATTTTTATTAGTTTTTTAGTTGGTTTGATCCAAAATTGGTTAGACAGCAGCAATTTTTTAGCTTTAATAATGTCCCAATTGCTTGTAGCGTAGGCAACGTTACCTTCAGTGATGAGCACTTTTTCACTCACGACCAGAAAAAAGATTCATCAAAATCTCAAACTCGATTTTATGACCATTAACTTTCTTTATACATTTGCAAAGCGAGAAATTGAAAAATTATTGCATGCAGCTGTTTTGATGACGTGATGGAAACGAATTTTTAAAATTACGAATTTCTAAAATTTTTAAATTACCAGTACTGGCACATTGAAGATAAGAAAATAAACCCTAACCGCCATCACAATAACTTTTTTCTTATTTCATAGGATTTTAAAAATTCAAAAAACCAACTTATGCAGTTTTTCAAACTGATTACGATGGCGAAATACGATTTTCAAAAATATTTACCATTATGAAATCAGATTTCAAATAAACTGAAGGCAAACAGTTTACAAACTTTTAACGAATTAAAATGTCCGCCATTTTGAAACAGTTGAACGAATTTTGCTTCTTAAAGAACTTGCCTGACCTATTCCAAAACTCGTTTTTTTTGTAAGTTTGAATCAAATCGAACTGAATTGAAATTTTGTAACACACACAATCAATCAATCAATCTATCTATCTATCTATCAATATATATATATATATATATATATATATATATATATAATATATATATAATATAATATATATATAAACAACATTTTAACGAACCCTTTAAAAGAGATCTGAAGGTCAGGATTTCAAGCTCCTGGATCCATATTTTACTATGGATGTCTTACAGGATCTATATCTCAAACAGCTTATTTCCTAATTGAAATTCACTAATAGTAAAATAAGTGTATAATGACTAATAACGGATAACAGCGGCGTGTTCACTGAAACGAAGAACGCTACATAAAGTAATTACCAAACGTTGCGTCCCGCTAACAGGTCCTCTGTTTCTTCAGTAAGTGACGTTTATCTAAGAGAATAGCTACAACAATAAATCAAGCTACATTGATAAATCAAGCGTAACTGTAAATCATCTTTGAGGCTTCCATGCGGTACTTCCGCGTCGGTCTTCCCCTCTGCAGAGGTTCCTTCTCGCCTAAACTGATGCAACAGTGAAAGCGGTAAAACAATTACAATTTCCCACAATCATTTTCCTCGACACTGAAATGCCTGTTACAAGGACGATCATAACGAATCTGATGTATTAGCTTTGGTTTAATGCACTCTGAGTAATTTTCGAAACTGTAGTTCCACAAAAACATACCTGGCTTGGTTAGTTCTCGTGAGTGAATTTACCGTGGGAACAGATCCTTTAGAGTTTAACATCGCTATGTCATTAAATATCGAAGATATACAGACAGATAATTACGGATCGCAGCTGTCACACTGACGTGATAAAAGCCAAATTCTGAAAGTATTTCTCTTTATCTTCAGATACTTTTTTGAAATTCTGATTTCACTAATGTAATCAGCAACAAATTTGAATATATAGGATTTTAAACTTTCAAATTAATTTGAAGATACGAAAATGAATTCTGATGACCTCAACAAATGTCTCAGATTAAAAGGATTTGGAAAACTTAGTTCTAATTTATGCAATTCTTAACTCGAATGTTGACAATAAAATTGGATTTTCAAAATGATATAAAAAAATTCTGAATTAAAAAAAATTGAAATTACCACCCATTTTGAAAGAACTTAACGATTTATTTTGGTTAATGGACTAGCTCAACCTATTACATAAATCCATTTTTGTGCCAAGAAGACAAACACACACACACTGCAACAGAAATTTTCATATATATAAATACGATACTTATGTAAACGTTTGTTGCAACTTAATGAATAATTTTATTAATGTTTTTCTCAATTAAACTACGGGTGTAACAAGGACCAGAAATTTTTTAATAGTTATTCAAACAAATGGTAAGCAATACAATACAACGGCCTGCGCGACACCTTTGCATCGCGCATAAAAAAATGATGCTGGACAAGGATTTGAACAGCACTTTAAAAGGCTTCGCCCAGTAGACCATACATTATGATAATGGTGTTATTAATGAATTATGAGAAAATAACATAGAAATTAATTCAATAACAATTTATTATAGAACAGGTAGTGTGTAATAAAAACTTAAGAATAAAATTATGTGATCAGAGTCACCATTTAAAAATATTTTCCAAAATAGTTTTATTAACATATGAAAAATTACTAAAATGTCCAACCAAAGTTTCGATTATATCATGTAAGGGTAGAGTATAAGTGGGACACAAGTTAGGTAAAAGTATACAAAAATCGCGTTGAATAAATAATTTAAAATTTAAATTATCTGAATTAGGATTTTTTTTATTTATTCGAATTTCACCCGTTATTACTACGGGTTATTACTACGGAACAGGATTGAGTTTTCGACTCGATAAGAAACTCCAGAATTATTCGTCGTGAAAACGTGCCGTCCTACCACCAACCACTGTAGGCAACTTCAGGGACTTCAAGACCCAGAAACTGAACCAGGTTGTCGACTTATACAAGGAAACCAGGGAAAGCATCTCAGCGTAACATTTCAAAGTACAATATTACAAATATTAAATCCCCATTTAGCTAGGTCGGAATGTTTTGTTTTACAAAATAGTAATTATCTACACACAATGCGGTTACAAGCAATTAAATTTAATTAAAACAAATCAAGATAAATAATTAAAGTAAAAGTGTAAATTAAAATTTATGGTAAAATAAAGATAACAAAAATAAATTGTTGCAGAGAAAAAATTGTAATTAAATAACCATAAAATAATTGTAACATTAACATGTTAGATTGTTCATAAAGAAATATATTGAGATTAAATATTGTAAACAGAAATTATTTACATTAATTTCGATGTATTTAAAGTAAAGAATATTAAGTTGAATTTTGAATTGGGAAATACTTTAATTGCAATAAGGTTAACTGAAACCAATTTGAATTGTCTACATCTAACGCCATCAGTTTTGTGTTAAATTACAGTAAATATAAAATTAAAACTTTTTAAATAACAGCATAACTTTTCGTTACAACCTGTTACCTTACCGAGATTTGGAGTCCGTCCTGCAGAGGTTACGTAAGATTGATTCTTATCACCTACTTTAATTTCGCTTGTCCTATATTAAATGTATCATAGGTCTAATTAAAAATCAGTATTAGCAGGCAGGTAATTAAAAAATGTATTTATTAAACTGAAACAATAAAGTCTTTCACTGGATAGTAATTACGGGCTATAAGGCGTAGATCTTTCCTTTTATTATATATTTGTGTAAATGTTGTTAGGAACGAGTAGATGAGCAATAAACTATACACAGTGTACAAATTAAATTAAATTGTAATATATATATAATATATATATATATATATATATATATATATATATATATATATATATATATATATGATATTAGCCGCCTCGGTGGCCTAGTGGATAGCGTACTAGGCTTTTACCCCGAGGACCTGGATTCGATTCTCGGCGAGGGCTTGGCATTTTCATACGCTATAAATAATCATCGTCTGCATTAGCCCTAGTGTGCACAATAGTCGGACGTTAAAAAAAAAAAAAAAAAAAAAAAAAAAAAAAAAAAAAAAATATATATATATATATATATATATATATATATAAATGATATTATAATTTGAAACCACTATTTGATACAGTCCATCTGGAATTACTGAAATGAAAATAAATTACAATAAAAAACAATAATCACAATAAATAATTTTCTCGCTGAAAAATATAATAAGAAATAACATAACAACGCGGGGGAATATAAACTCAATGGTGTCCCGTTGCACAAATATGTAATAGTAAAGAATGCCAATGAAACGTGGGGCTCGTTATTGATTCCACGACGAAACCTACATTCTCAAGGTTCCCGTCACTGCAAAACACACACACAACTCTATCTATCTATCTATCTATCTATGTGTGTGTGTATATATATATATATATATATATATATATATATATATATATATATATATATATCTATCTATCTATCTATCTATCTATCTATCTATCTATCTATCTATCTATCTATCTATCTATCTATCTATCTATATATATATATATATATATATATATATATATATATATATATATATATATATATATATATAATTTTACAACTTCTCAATAGTGATTTAGAGATCAAAATCGGTGCTCATTTCAAGGTTCAGGATTTGGGTCTTACCATGATGGCTTATTTTTTCTCGATAGGAATTCGCTAATAATTGGCCCGTTTTGGTGGATTATGGCAGGTTTGATATCGTTAGTCACAGTATGTTATGAAAACAATGAAAAATTGGAATTTCTCAAAATCAGTTCTGACAATTTGAATTAAATTTTGTAATATGTAAGTATAAAAAAACAGTTTCTCTGTAAAAATCCGATGTGTACTATTAAAAAAACTAAAAAGAACAATCCTAATTTGCTTAAAACTGAGGCCTAAATTGAATAACATAAGCTCAAGTAAGTTTTACAAACACTTTAGTTTGAAAGACAATTAACGTAATAGTTAAGTCCGTACTTTATGCAACATGTGGTGGACGAGGGATCACCCTTTCAGGAAGGTACCTTTATTTTACCGAAAAGGGTAAAGCTTACGGCAGAAACTCATGAGTTCTTTATGTGCAACTTATGAGTTTCGAACTCATAACAGTTGCACAGTTCAGAGAAGCAACAACTGAAAAACTAAACTAAAAGCGTTAAGTATGACCATCAAGAATTGTTCTGTTAAACCGTAAGCGTCTTTTGTTCCAAACTTACTACACTGTCTTGAGTTTTATTTTCGCAATATACGAGTATAACTTGAAAATCATTTGATGAAACAATTTTAAAAAATTGAAAAATTTATATTTTTTGTGATCAGCTTCAGTAACAGTTTTTTGTATTATAAATCATATATTTTTGTTTAGGCAGAATAATTAAAGTAATAAAGTTAGCAACTTTATGTATGTCAAATATTTAAAAATTAGCCAGAAATGCAGAAATATACAGTTCGGTTTAATCTGCTTCTATTTTATTGATTCTTTTATTTATTCAATTTTATTTCACTTAAAATTTTACATTTTATTACATCGATTTCTTTTTATTACATTTTCTTTCGCTGCCCAACTTAAATGATCAAGTAGTTTAAGTTGATTTCAACCAGTTGATTTCAACCAAGTTGATTTAAATCAACCAGCTCAATTATTTCATTGTAATTAATTTCATTTAATTTCAATTATTTCACTGTAAAAAATGCATTAATTAGAAATTGTAATGTAATTAAGTAATATTTATTTTTTAATATCTATAAAAGCTACTGCGCATTACAATTAAAACAAAATATATGCAAATTTAGGAAATTTTGATGTAAATGTACTTTGTTTGCAATATAAAAATTGTTTTAAGTACAATGTCTCAGTCATTTCCCAGGACATATAAATCCCCTCAAAACGTGATCTAGAGGTCAGGGTAGTTTTTTTTTGACTTAATCTCGAAACCTAAATATCTCTTAATTTTAGCAATCTATATTTATTTGAGTTATACATTTTAATTTATGACACGTGTGCGCGCTTGTGCGTGTGTGCGTTTTAGTAATATAGTGTTCATAATTTTGAACCGATTTGATTTCAACTTGGCACAAAAATTAGTTTGGTAATAGTTTGAACGAATTCGTTGCCCAAGAAATTCGGTTTTAAAATTGTAGCACTTTCTTAAAATAATATTTTACCTTACAGTTTTTTTTTAAATAAAACTTTCGCCTTCGTAATCTGTGTTGTAAACATTTCACTATTTGATTGAAAAAAAACGTGTACACATTAGGAATTTTTGCGGCCGTGAAGCTTGTTTTTTAAATGCAAAAATATTCGTAAATTAAAATGTTTCTTTATGACATTATTACTTTTTTGGAAAATCACTTCCATCACGTCAGAGACGTTAGCTACGTTTCGCAATTATTAATCCGAAAAATGTTACATTACCAGCCAGTAAGTAAAAAACACTACAAGATGGCTTAAAATATGTATTTCTCTGAGCTAATAAATCTATAGAAATGAAATTTATCATGGATTAAATTCGTGTTATAAAATACGAGTTACTTTTTAAAATATCGAAATAGACTGGTTTTCGATTAAGTGGATTCTTGTAACGGTTTATTATTGGTACAGACACGTCTATAAATGCTGCAAATTAACGTGTTTAAGGATTAGTTACTGTATAAGCAGGTATGTTGGGGTTTAATCATAGCACTAAAGTTAATTTGTATTACAGAGCTTAAGTTTGAAACTGCAACAACAGATCAAAGGCAAAGTCACAGATCAATCTGAGGTACATTTAATAGCATCGTTTCGTCTTGCTTTAGGTTAGGTTGGGCTATTTGTTAACGAATTTACGTTGGAACTGAACTACTGGAGCCATTATAACTCTAAGACTCAGGTCATGCAACATTGAAACACTAATCCTTACCTTTAGGTTACTTTTTCAGTGGGGTCGTAACCTTAAAAAAACTCTCTGTAACGCCAGATAAGTTACTGAGTTCAAATTTCGTGTACGTCTTCAATACTTTACGATTTATACGAACCAAAGGCAAATACTTTCTTTTAATAATTTTCAAAATGACTGCTTTTTAAATTGTTTAAAGTTAAATATCTTTGAAACTGTAAATTAGGAATGTTAATAGAAAAAATATTTTTATTATTTAATGGCAAACAAAACAGTTAATTTTTTTATAAAGTGAGAAAAACAAAGTAAGTATCGCAAAGTAAAAAAAAAAATCGAATTTTTGTATAGTATTAGTGGCATGGATGAGATTTATTTTACCTAAAAAATGCTATATTCATGTATTTTTTTTTGCGACACTCAACTGTTTTGCTGACGTGATAGAAGCGAATTTTCAAAAATATGTTATTCCTTTTTAAATTATGATTTCACCATTACAACCAGCATAAAAATCTGCATATATCAGCATTTTAAAATTCCAAATTACTTAAAAAATTCAGAAGTCACTGCCACCAATAAATATTTCTTAATATCAACGGATTTTGAAAGTTAAAAGTGCTAATTTATGCAGTTTTTAACGCTTATTGTGATGGTGAAACCAGACTTTTAAAAAATTAAGACAAACACTGTTGAAACTGTAAACGAATTTTTCTAGTTAAGAGGGCTGTTTAAGCTATTACTATGGTAAATGTTTGTGCCAAGTTTGAATCGCATCAGATCAAAATTGCTAACTCGATGCACACACACGACCCTCAAAATGACCTAGAGGTCAGGATCGCTGCTTACTTCAAGATCCTGGATTTGGTTCTCACCATTATGGTCGCTCATTTTTTCAATGAAAGTTTGCTAATAATTACAAGTAAGTGTATAAGTAACAATAACTTACTTTTTGATAAGAAATGCTACTTTGGAAAAAATACACATTTACTATAGTTTAAATTAAAACAAATTTTTTAGTCAACTTTCAAATAGGCAACAATGAAAAATACCATAGCGAAGCACGGGCATACATCTAATTATTGAAATAGAAAACGTTTGTGCACTGTTTTGGAATCTTGAATACAGTAAAATGTTCTTAGTGTTTCTGTTTGAGACATAATTTACTTTGTCTTATTTACAAAACATTTTTCTTAAAGAATGTAATCTTTGAAACAACTTCCCTTATTTTCTGTTAAATTTCAATTGTGCAAAGTGTTTGCCTTTTTCAGCACTCTCCTATTGTTTGTCTTGTAGATAACTTTGTGTACTTGGGAAGATTTGCTTTCGAGTGACCTATATCGACAACATTTTGCAAAACACAATGCTGCAAATTGAATTTATTTTAAACTAACACTTATTGCAATGGATTACAAAGAATTGCCACACTCTGTTCCCCATTGACGAGATTTAAAGGAAATTTTTGAAAACATCAAAACACTTAAAAACCACATTTATAATTCAAAATTTTTATTTCATACGTCACACAACTGACTTGGTAGAAGCAAATTTTTAAGATGTTACAATATCACATCACCTACAATAATATTTTTTATTTTAAATATCGTTAAATCTGCGCCGAATCAGTTCTGCATTCTTAATGACATATGGAATTTAAAATGTTAATGAAAAGTTTGACGCTGATTACGATGCGAAATGAAATTTTAAAAAATGTGTAATGTAAAATAAGTTATGTACTGTATAATATTTTAAATAGGCAATATTTTGAAATGATTCAACAAACTTGTCAAAGTAATAATGAAAATATATTTTTGTTCTAAGTCTACACAATTGCGTACGCTAGAGTTCTAAACCACACACACACACACACACACACACACACACACACACACACACACACACACGCACGCACAATATTTACAAGGGTACATATATATTAGTTTTCTCTCTCTCTCTCTCTCTCTCTCTCTCTCTCTCTCTCTCTCTCTCTCTCTCTCTCTCTCTCTCTCTCTCTCTCTCTCTCTCTCTCTCTCTCTCTCTCTCGCTTTCTCTCTTTCTCTCTCTAAATATTGTTTAGAGGTGTGTGTGTGTGTGTGTGTACAGTGTTACAATACTAATATTGTTACAAATATTGATTTTAATTATATATAAAACATATGGTAGTAAAAGTTTGATTACCAGCGACCATTTGATTAACGATTATCACTGAAAGTTTGATTAACAGTAACTGTTATAAATGCGGTAGTTAAAAAATCCAAACTACTTATTCTACACTTATTGTTATTTAAAAGTATTTCTTAAAGAGCTGTTTTAAATATATATATATATATTTGTTGAAACTTTTATTAGTCTATATTGATATCAACAAAAAATTTCATTTTGTTCGAATGTAAAATTCGTGAAATAAAATATCTCGTAACTTCAGCAAGGCACGATTTTACAAGGTTAACGCTTATTAACAGATTATCTTGTAGAAAGTGGTGTTCCCTTCCCCTTTCCCAGGGATTACGTAGGACTGCCTGTTCTTGCATTAACGTCACTCCATCCCTTTCTTCTTCGTCACTTCTTCCTGTAGGATTATAATGCTGAATCTTTTCTCTTAATCCATGCGTGCTGACTTAAATGTGCTCTGATTAATTTGCATTGCTCATTGAATAAAATGTCTAAGACGTATCGTATGATTTACTTTCACTTCCAAACGTTACACGTATGAATAAAGTGTGGTATTTGCTGAAGAAATCTATCTGCTTATGTATTATTTTTATAGAATATTAAGGAAACCAATGCCTACTTTATAAGCCACCTCCCCCGGAATATATTTTAATTATATTATTTAAACTGTTACTACAGAAACCAATATTGTTACGTACGTTTTATTTACTATTTTTGTTCTTAGCTAACAGCTGTTTTGAAAATTACACTTCTGCTACCATAGATACCAATATTAGATCTTAATTTTTAAAATTTAGATTGATTATATAATTATAAATTAAAGCTTTCTCAGTTTTGTGAATTTATTTATATCCGTTCGTTTTTAGGTTCTTTAATTCCAAAAATGTGGTTTTTACTTTTATTTTTGGTTTTTGTGTGTGTGTGTGTGTGTGTGTGTGTGTGTGTGTGTGTGTGTGTGTGTGTGTATGTGTGTGTTTGTGTGTGTGCTCTATCGTGCGCTCGCGTGTGTGACGATGAGCGCGTGTTTCAGTAGCCTACTCGAAGTAAAATATTTGAGCTGATTTCGTAAAAATTTTAACAGTTTTTTCGTCAGTAAAAAAATGGCTTCAAAAACGTTTTGAAATGCTTAAAAATATGGTTCAAAATTCGCGTAAACCAAATAACCTCAAATATCTCACAGTCTATGTTTAGTGTCCTGCGATGAGCACAAACTAACAAATTCTAAGTAAAACGCATTTTCAACTCAGGAAATGAAAACGTCAATCAACATCTCAAAATTGACGTTTTTGACAACCACTATATTGCTTCATGTGAAAAAATAGCGTGTTTAAAATTTACCCAACAAAGTCTTTATTTTGGTTAAACGCTTATATGTATCTCTGTCGGTTTAATGGTCTTTATATGTATCTCTGTTTATACACAGAAGACATTCACTATATTTCTCTAACAACCCATTTTTTAGCCCATTCTTAGCTCTTTGGCGTCTGTCTGTGGTAACGACCTCTTACTGGTAAACGATGGGATATAGCACCATAAAATTTAACAAAATTAGTTTCTTTACCATAGAGGTTGAGACAAAAACAAAATATTTACATATTTTTAAAGACAGTTAAGACATAAATTCTTAAAGATAATTGTTTTTAATTATTATGAGGTATCTTGCGAAAGTAGAAGTGGTACTTATTCCAAAAACATTTATAGTATTTACATATAAAGAGTTTAAATAGATTCACGTAAGATATTTAAGTTTTTATTTCGCCTTTTAATTTTATTTATAGTCAGTAAATCTCAAAAAATGTACATGTACAAACATAATATGGATAACAAAGAGGTTTTTAGCTTTTTTAAAAAAATATTGTACACTTTTTTTGTATTTATGAACCTCAATAAAAGCGTGTTTTGAAAAAATCAAGAGCAACTTTAAAAGTTTTTAAGTATTTCGACCATTTGCAGTGAGGGTAAAAGTATAATACGATTAAAAGGGGCTCAAGCAATCTAACCAAAGTTTAAATTTTAATGGTCAGATAATAATTTACAAGGAGAAGACACAAAGTACCTTTCAATCTTACAAAACTTCAACGTATTTTATTCCCTCTTGTTATCTACAACTTTCTTAGTTGCAATAAGCAGATGGCACACCACCGTGTCAGTTCTTGTTTTATTTATTAGTACAATTCATACTCATGCAAACATCACAATAACTTTACAACTTTTGCTGTATTTAAAAAGAATAAAACATTTATCACAAACTGAACTAATTTTCTCAAAACTCGTCAGCAATAAATAATTACGTATTAACTGCAATTACTGTGGAATCAGCCTTTGAAATTCGTAGTCAATCTTTCAATTTTAATCAATTCTTTCAGTTACTGTGTTCTCAAAGCCAGTTTGTATTTCTTTCCGATCAATACTTTAAAAATATTTTCCATATTTTCTACTTTCACTTTAGATATATCATATTTTTGACACATTTAAATTATTTCTCATTTTTCAGAACGATAGAAAAATAAAAAGTACATTTAAAAAAAACTAATACAAGGAATTTTTAAGACATTGAATTATGTGATAAAAATAGTCCTCAAAAAATAATATCATACAAATGAAAATTTCGATAAGCGTCACCATTGTTAATCAGAAAATCTGTTTAAAAATATTGGATATTTTATAATAAAAAATATTCTTTTCAAAAATCATTATTTTAAAATTCTTTTTAAAATCTTATTTTAATAATTTAATTATTGAAGTAGTAACATTTTAATAAATTGTAATTTACAATTCATTTTGAAAATTTTAAATTATAGTTTACGAAGACGATATTACTGACTTTGCGAAAATCTTAGTTTAAAAAGAAGTAAAAAAATAAACAAATAATAACAGCTATTATTTTAAACGATATAAACAGATTTTTTTGGTAATAAAATTCCAGCAATTATTGTCCAAATCCAGCAATTATTGTCACGTTTGAAACAGATTAGATACAATTTCAAACGATACATTGATAACACATTTTTATAATAAATAAAAAATTTCTTACTGTCTCTTAATAAGTATTCTAGATTTCAAGTTTGGGATACGGTCCCGGTTTCAATTTAACTAGCTAATAAACATTGAAATTCAACAACTAATAACCTCTTGGTAAAATAAAATCGGTCCATCTTGTCTACTTCAAACCAGACGCTTTTCTTGGTTTCAAACAATTCAATAAGACTGGGTTACAGTAATAAAACCCAGATGCATACAAGAGTGAGATAGAAGGCACAGCTTATATTTACATCTGTAGCTTCTGCACTCAGTAAGTACCTGCAGTCTTCAAACATCTATTTGGCAAAACAAAATCATAAAAAAATTTATTTTTAAAAAACAATTTTCCTTTGTGATGTCGCACTGAACTAAGCTTTTGGTTTTATGCATTAAAACAATGGTTTTTACTTTAATGTAAAAAGGAATGTCCGTCCTTATGTTTGTGTTTGTGTGCACATTGCTTCAGACTCTACTAATTGTCCGACATTGACATTGATGATATTTAGCAAATAAATCTGGTTTTCTTAGATCTCGTTTCATTTTTTTTAATTTCAAAGAAGCATTATTTTGGCTATAAA
Source organism: Callitettix versicolor (assembly GCA_022606455.1). Classification (NCBI taxonomy): domain Eukaryota; kingdom Metazoa; phylum Arthropoda; class Insecta; order Hemiptera; family Cercopidae; genus Callitettix; species Callitettix versicolor. The sequence continues at coordinate 49,659,171 of CM040183.1, forward strand.
ATAAGCTTTTGAAGATTCGTCCTTCAATAGAACGTTAAGTCGACAAAACGGTAACGTTAAATCCACAAAATCTGGTTTTTATCGATTTATCTATTTATTCTATCTATTTATCTATTTATTTTTTCTTTATATATATATATATATATATATATATATATATATATATATATATATATATATATATATCAGTTTTGTCGACTGTTTCTTGAGAATGTAGAATACAATATCTACTTTGCCTCATACCACACATTTCAGAGAATTAAAACTGTGTTTATTAAAGTTTGATGGTTGAGAAAGTTTTGAAGGATGTGGTTATTACTTAGCATAGAAAGAATAAAACTAGCGTTAAAATGTCATGTTAGGAATCGGTTCAAAGTTTTTTTTACGAGAATGAGAGCTTCCAGATCCCAAGACCCCAAGCACACCCCCCCTTGGGTTCATCACTGCTCAAAATTTTCACGATCACAATAATTTTTTTTACTTTTGTTTTTTACCATCAGAATTTTACGCACACTTCCGGCATTGTAGTATAGGTTTATTTTCGAAATAATACAAGTTTCAGGTAATATTTGAACTAGCACTAAGTGTATTTTGCTTGTTGACGTGTTACATAATGTTTTTAAGTTAGTGTTAAACAAAACGAAACTTGAGAGGCGATCATTGGTCTGGAAATGTAAAGATGTGATCACCCAGCGAGACGAGGCCTCTATGGTATTGGGTTTTAGCTTATTCATCATTACTTATACATTTTTGACATCAAAAATTACTTGTTCATTGTTGCCGAAAGTGTTATGTCTTCCTGATTAACTTAAAGCTTCTTTCTTTGTGTGTTTTGTGTTCAGTCACGATGGTAAACAAACTAGTCAATTAAATCTAAAAATTATGGTTATTAAGTTATATTTGCATTTAAACAATAAATAATAGCGAAAAGCAGCTGCTTTGCTTACGTAATTAAATCTAACTTCAAAAAAGTAAAATATAATTTTTTAAATTTTACTTTTAAAAAATTTTAATTCACCATCATATTAGGCATTGAAATCTACTTTACTTTGTACTTAAATTTTTTAAAATTACACACAAAAAAGAAAATAAACCGAGACAGCCATCAAACCCATTTTCAAAATTTCAGTAGAATTTAAAACACTAATTTATAGAGCTTTTAACGCTGATTACGATGATGTAATCAGATTTTCAACAAAATATAAGAAAACCAGTTATGCAATTATTATAATTGCTACGAAAATACAGATGAATATTTTAAATTTTTGAACGAATTTAATTGCAAAATGGCTCGATTTCAATCAAATACGAAATTTAAATTTCTATCGATCCGTAAAACATGATCAGCATCAGTGGTCATTTCAAGACCCGACTGGCTCTTCCCGTGGTAGCTGCTACGATAGCTCTTTTTTTCTGTTATTGAATGGAAAATAAAATTATTTATGTCTTACTTACAATGAGAATGGCCACTTTAACATTTATAGTGTATAATGAGTGTTTCCAAACAAAAGTATTTAATAAATGGAGCTGATAGTTCAAAACTAATAGCACAAACTTTAATATAACCAACCTTATGTCCAAAATCGCTTCATTTTACCACAATCCGCAATTTTGTTTTTTAATACAATATTTTGTGCCTTTAGAACGGCTCGCTCAAATATCAAACATGTTTTTTTACCTAAAGCATATTTGGGAAAAATAACCATTAACCCGTTTAAAAAAATGGCGGATATGTAAAAATTTTAAACCAAAATAAACCATAACGTTAAATTTGAGTGACAAATGTCGATATTTTTCTTGTGAATTCTTAAATTCTAAATAATTGTGTAGCTTTCAATGTTATTGTGCAAGTAAAAGAGCAAATCAGCGCAAATATTTGGTCAGCGTACAAAATGAACTTATTTTGCATATACCAACGGCCTAAGCCAATTGTAGTCAAATTAAATGAATAGCAGATAAATAATAAAATTTATACATGTTACTTTAATTCATTGCTTAAGTAAACACATTTTTAGTTCAGATGTCTTCACGAGACAAACGATAAATCTGTTTTCACTTTTATAAGGAGAGTTAATATCTGCTTAAATTAGTGCTTAAATTTTTAAATTTTCATTAGTATCAGTGGTAATGTATATTTTCAATTGAAAATTGAAAAAAGTCAAATTTATACAGGTGAAAAGTAAATACGACCACTATACTTCAAGAATAGTTTAAGATGTTAATATTTTTAACAATTGTATCTCATTTTCAAGAATTCGAACGGATTTTTCTGAACAACTTGTCCTAGCCATTACGAAAATATACATAGCCTACCAAGCGTGAGCAAAAGCAGATCAATATTAGACGGCAGTATTTAATTTTAAATTGAAACCGATAAAAACAAAACTTTCCAAATAAAATGTTTTAACAAGTATTTTGTAAACCAAATTAGTAATCGAAAAAATCCAGCTTTGTTGCTGACGTGTTGAAAGTAACAAAATAATTTTTTACTTAAACTTTTTTGTATATTTCTTTCCATCGTTATAAACAGATTTAAACTTACAGAATTTCAGCGTTAAATTAATTTAGCGTTTTGTGTTTTTAAATAAATTATAGGTACTGATCGTATTAACTTTGGTTATTTTTATCAAATTTTAAGTTTTTAAATTCTAATAGTGTGCATTTTAACGCTGATTATGGTCCTGTGATCATGTTTTCAAAAAAGGCGTAAAACATTTGTTTTTTAAACGTTTTATGTAATCGTCATTTTAAAACTGTTGATTGGATTTCACAGAGTAACACATTTGTTGATGCTATTTACCAAAGTCGATTATTGTGTCAAATTTGAACAAAATTGGATGTTTTGAATGCAACTATTTTGAACGGGAGAATACAATTACACACAAACACAAACACACACACAGGAAGGATTTTCCTGCAAATATCTGCCAAAATACTAATCATCAACATCAGCCAGTGTCAGAGAGAAAATTGTTTTTATTTTTCTTTAAACTTTTGAGGTTATGTTTATTACCGCATCAAGCAGCTGACAGAGCGCTACACAACTTATACTCCTGATCATTGTACCGCTTGTTTTTCTCGTCTCCACTGATCACTTCACGGTCTGTAGCACGGAACCCCGAGTGAAAGACTAGACGTGACTTTATAAGAGGAAGTCGTACAGACCTGGACCGCAGTTTGGTGGGATATGTTGCGCTAGTACCATGTTAGCGGTTATATTAAACTCTCGAGTCCAGGTATGTAGGTCTACTGATCAATTATTAATTGAATTTTACGCTAGAAATAACAAAATGTTATAGTATCACATAAATATTTTTTTAAAGTGCCAACATATTTTTCAATAAATCTTACACCATTTTTTCAAAATCTGATACCATTATTGTAATCAACTATTAATCTGCATAAAATAATGTTTTAAAATTTCATTGAAATTACTGACTTATCAATAATTACAATTATTGTTGATTAACAGATAATTAAAACGTGTAAAATAGAAAGTAAATTATATTTTATGACTTTGATTGACCGCAATTTTGAAATGATTTACGGATTTTATTGTGTAAACGTTTACCTAAGCTAATATAAATTTGTGTATCCAGCTTAATTCTGGTCGTTTTAAATTGTCGGACACTATTATT
>CM040183.1:49665308-49690308 GCA_022606455.1 Callitettix versicolor
TTTACTTCTTTTCAAGGTCGAATGTATGACAAATATTAAATGACGAGTGTAGATAGCAGTAAAACCCTGTAAAACCTTTACCTATTTATGACAAATTATAATCTTTATTTTAACAATTAATAAAACATATTTTGATTCTAAATAATAGTTTCACTTTTACAAATTAATAAAACTAAAACATAGTATATTATTGTTTACAGTTCACATTTACTTGCAGAAATAGGTTAGGTTTTTAAGTCAAGTTAAACATTCATTTGTTAAAGAGCAGTTATTAATTACAAAAATTCTAAAGAGCATTTCAACATTTTCCTCATTGTTGGGAAATGTTAGTTGGAAAATCGTTTGTTGGAATGATTCTGATTTTAATTTAACGTATTATTTTAAAGTTGAACAAAAACTCTTCAAAACAGTGATTTTAACAATGGCATTTCATTCGCGAACCATTTAAATCAATTTATAGTGCAGCTTTAGAACAAATCTAATGGGTTAACTTGTTTTTAATCTAGGTCATTAATTTTAACCGGCAATGAATAAACACTGCCATATTTTGTTCGGATTGTAAATTATGTAAAATTACACTGAAGAAGGAATAGTAGGTTCATTTTGAAGTTCTCTGCGTTTAAAGCATATATTCTTTTGTTTATAGTAAAGAATAACAACACTTATCAATTTGGTATTTTTTACTTCATAAGTGTTTTATTCTTGTAATAACAATACATTGTATTTAAAACATCAATATAATATTGATGTTTATGTACATCAAGTAAAACATCAATATAATATCAACATAATCAAACAGATTTTAACTTTGTAAAATTTGTTTTAGAAAAATCAGATAGACTGTGTGAATGACGCCGCATGTGATGACGTCAAACGTTGCAGTGGTTTTGAATTGTGATTGTGGTCTGTCACTCTTAAAAATATACATTTGTCTGCGTTCTCCCTCTTCCACCCTGCAAATTTAGCCATCATAAATCATACCTTTTCTTTATTGGTGTATTTAATGAACTAGGAAAACAATAAAAAAATCTGTAATCATTACTTACAAAATTTATGAAGGAATTAATAACTTCCCTGTTTCTTGACGCGTAGATTCGGACTACATGCACCTCTATTTTTGACTGATTATGCAATTTTGTTAATTCAAAAACCAATTATGCCTAACGAGTGTTAAATTGTACACAAATATTTTTTTGGAAAAATCATCAAATGTCTAAAAGCTTACATCAACGTGTAGGCTGTAACTAGCATGGACTAGAAGGGGATTTTAACACACTGTGATTTTTTTGGATAAAACTTTTCTAAAAGTACAAGAAATCTTTTTAGCAGATATAGTGCAGTAAAATACAATTTACAGTTAAGAAGTTATTCAGTGTACACAGAAGCAATCAAAAGCTTAAAGAATATTAATTGCGCTAATTAACAGTGATTTCAAAACACTTCGGTTAATGAGGAATTGGAAAAAAACAATTACGTGAATGACTGATTGCTTTTAAAGCAGTACAAACATTTAGGTTCAGATAACTTGAAAACGCGTTGATCAAACTTTATATAAAATTAGTCTTTAAAAAATAACAAAAATGGTATAAAAAGTTAGAATAAATTCGTATATTCAATTATTTCTCAAAAAAGGAAAGCACTTTTTTAGTGTTTAAAACAACCGCCAAAACCCCCAAAAAATTGTTTTAATTTCTAAAAGTTGATACCAAAATTTTATAACTTATGTGAAAAATCATGTCAAATCGTAAGAAAAACGGACAATTTGTAATGCGAGGAATATAAAACTTTATATAAAATAAATTCATCATTTTAATGATATTTTTTTCAATTTTCTTCCTATCTGTTAAATGTAATTTATTTAAAATTTTCTTCGCGGCTCAAACAATCTTAACATATGATCAACATTTAAAAAAATTAACTAGTTGTTTTTTAAAATTGCAAATTTTTCCTCTCTATAGCTTTAGAACCGTATTTTTGGGGCCAAAGAAGCTTTTATATCTGTTGAATAGATTTAGCTGTTAAATAACTTTGTTTATGAGTAAACTTGAGTTCGTATCAAAATTTAATAAAATCTGACCAAAATTCGGAGAGTTACTAACAAAAGCTGTAATGGCCCCGAGTTAATATAAAAAATTGTAATATAGGTAATATGGAAGTTTGTTATGGAGGAGTTCGAATGTACATTGAATGAAGAAAATGAATTTGACGATTAGAGTTCACTCTTTTTACAATTTCAAAGGTTTCTGTAATATCTTTCATAGCCGATAGTTTTTAGGCTTGTAAAATAAAAGAAAACTGCCAAGAAGTTTTCTATTTTTTAACTACCAACATAAAAGTAAAGACGTCACGCAGTAACACCTGATAACAGTTTGTTTTAAACAGCTGCATTAGATCTTGCCTGCAACTTCCTGATAGCGCAAAAGTAAAGACGTCACGCAGTAACACCTGATAACAGTTTGTTTTAAACAGCTGCATTAGATCTTGCCTGCAACTTCCTGATAGCGCAAAAGTAAAGACGTCACGCAGTAACACCTGATAACAGTTTGTTTTAAACAGCTGCATTAGATCTTGCCTGCAACTTCCTGATAGCGCAAAAGTAAAGACGTCACGCAGTAACACCTGATAACAGTTTGTTTTAAACAGCTGCATTAGATCTTGCCTGCAACTTCCTGATAGCGCAAAAGTAAAGACGTCACGCAGTAACACCTGATAACAGTTTGTTTTAAACAGCTGCATTAGATCTTGCTGCAACTTCCTGATAGCGCAAAAGTAAAGACGTCACGCAGTAACACCTGATAACAGTTTGTTTTAAACAGCTGCATTAGATCTTGCCTGCAACTTCCTGATAGCGCAAAAGTAAAGACGTCACGCAGTAACACCTGATAACAGTTTGTTTTAAACAGCTGCATTAGATCTTGCCTGCAACTTCCTGATAGCGCAAAAGTAAAGACGTCACGCAGTAACACCTGATAACAGTTTGTTTTAAACAGCTGCATTAGATCTTGCCTGCAACTTCCTGATAGCGCAAAAGTAAAGACGTCACGCAGTAACACCTGATAACAGTTTGTTTTAAACAGCTGCATTAGATCTTGCCTGCAACTTCCTGATAGCGCAAAAGTAAAGACGTCACGCAGTAACACCTGATAACAGTTTGTTTTAAACAGCTGCATTAGATCTTGCCTGCAACTTCCTGATAGCGCAAAAGTAAAGACGTCACGCAGTAACACCTGATAACAGTTTGTTTTAAACAGCTGCATTAGATCTTGCCTGCAACTTCCTGATAGCGCAAAAGTAAAGACGTCACGCAGTAACACCTGATAACAGTTTGTTTTAAACAGCTGCATTAGATCTTGCTGCAACTTCCTGATAGCGCAAAAGTAAAGACGTCACGCAGTAACACCTGATAACAGTTTGTTTTAAACAGCTGCATTAGATCTTGCCTGCAACTTCCTGATAGCGCAAAAGTAAAGACGTCACGCAGTAACACCTGATAACAGTTTGTTTTAAACAGCTGCATTAGATCTTGCCTGCAACTTCCTGATAGCGCAAAAGTAAAGACGTCACGCAGTAACACCTGATAACAGTTTGTTTTAAACAGCTGCATTAGATCTTGCCTGCAACTTCCTGATAGCGCAAAAGTAAAGACGTCACGCAGTAACACCTGATAACAGTTTGTTTTAAACAGCTGCATTAGATCTTGCCTGCAACTTCCTGATAGCGCAAAAGTAAAGACGTCACGCAGTAACACCTGATAACAGTTTGTTTTAAACAGCTGCATTAGATCTTGCCTGCAACTTCCTGATAGCGCAAAAGTAAAGACGTCACGCAGTAACACCTGATAACAGTTTGTTTTAAACAGCTGCATTAGATCTTGCCTGCAACTTCCTGATAGCGCAAAAGTAAAGACATTACTATAATTAAATAAGCTTTACGAATGTTATAGTTTATTTACTCTAAATGTTTCATTTTTGTCACTCGTAAACCAAAACTTTTATGAAAAATCAATTCTAATGGTTTTATTAAAATTTATCAATTATAGCATATACTGTATTTGGTTTTTTTTTAATTATCAAGCGTACTTGTTTATAGAAAAACTTATAAAGTATTTAAAATTCTTTTAAAAATATTTCTGTTTTTAACAACAAATAAATCGTTTTACTCGATTATATTTCAATATGCAGAAAACACTGAACCTTCTACGTATAATTGTAAATGTTAAGTATATTAGTAGATAAAAATAAAAATTGTGTTTTTAAATTGTTTTACAGTAAACAATGAGATATTTTTAAATTATTGAAAATTAGATAATACACCTAAAATAATTTTATTAATCTAAATTTTAAAATCAATTTAGCAAAATTAAATATGAAATAACAATAATTATAGGTTTTTTAAAAATATTTTTCTGAAATGAAATTGACCATTACGTAATGGTAAGTAGTTTCCTAATAATATATGAATATTTGTGCGTGTGTGTGTGTGTGTGTGTGTGTGTGTGTGTTTTGTGTGTGTTTGTAGGCATTAACAAGCCCACTTTCACAATTTTGTTCGTTTCATCCAGTATAAAAATTGATTGTAATACCTTTGACCGTTTATTTAAAAAAAGTTTCGTTTTTCAGACAAATGCGTTCAACAGGTTAAAATCTTTAAAAATTTAGAACGTGTTTTCATAAACGTTCTTGAGAATATGATTTCATCATAGTAATCGGTGTTAGGTTCTAAACAAACGACCATTTTGAATTTTTAAATTTGAATGAAATTTAAATAATGGATTTGACAGCCATCAGTTTTCAATTTTTATTTTGAATTATTTTAAAAATATTAACGTATACAGAGTTTAATACTGATTAGGGGTTGTAAAATCAAACTTTCAAGAGTTTAAAAAATATGTTAGGGAATTCGCTTTCCTACATCAAATATACAGTTGCTGAGATTTTTATTTTTATTTATCATAATAATAATAATAATAATAATAATAATAATAATAATAATAATAATAATAGTTTCATGACATTAGTTTAGGTTATTACGGCATTAGCTTCATCTGACTGTTTATATAAACTAAACTCTTTTTTTAAATTTGTTAAAGCAAATTTCGGCAAAATTATAATTTGAGATTCGTAACACAGAACCTTAATACTTTTAGTAATTTTGTTAACTGAATGAATGTACATTTACTTCTTATTTATTGTAAGTTTTAAGGCGTAAAGTAATTGCAAAAGAGAACATATATTTTATATATTGATTTGAAATATGAAATTTTAAAGAAGTTTATTCTTTAAATTTTTCTAGCATACATAAATTACACAGATAAAGGTTTGCATTACGTTCAGAGGAAATTGCGAAATCCCATTAAACCACTTCTTCCGTTCTGCTCCATTTCAATCATTTGCCGCAAATTCCTGTTTCGTATTTTATCCGAAAATTCCCTTGGGGTATGGTACACGTTTCCCTGCAATCTGTAACCTATCATCGGTTAAACCTAACGAATTGGTTAAAACGCCCAAATATTTCTTAATTTATTTTAAACTTGTTGCTAATTTCCGTTAAGAACCAGTTTTATATTTCTATTTTATGTTTTTTACAGACTCGTATACTATTATTTTATTTCATATGCATATTTTACGTGAAGCAGGTAGGGTTACCTCTTAACTATAATAAATACGTTATCATGATAGAGTATCCCTCTGCCTCGCTTTAGTAATGGAAACTAATTCCTAAACACTAACATTTATTCATTGTGTTTAAAAAGCATGTATTTATTTTACGTTGATTGAAATTAGGGCCTACGTGAAAGATTCAACATACGAAATAATAATTACGACCATTAAGAACTTTAAATTATGCGTCACTTTTATCTTACAATATTATGAAAATCATATTTTACTTTCGTTATCAGTGTTAAGATCTGCATAAATAATAATTTTGAATTTTCAAAATTCATTAAAATTTTAGAAGGTAACCCTGATTGCAAACAGATTTACGATAATTTAATTAGAAAAAAAAATAGGCTTAAAAGTTATGATTTTTATAGGCAATATTTAAACTGGTGAATGGCTGAATCAGAGTTTTATACTTCCGAACTACTAACAAAGTTAATTAGGCCTATAGCCGAGCATTATTTGTATTTGTATTAAGGATTTCCTCTATAACAATGTACAAAATCTACTAGAATGTTAGCTTCAAAGTTTTTGGAGTTGTTTAACCTATTTTTATACGTTCCAAATCTGAAAAAACTCAGTTTTACGCCGAAAAATCTATCATTATAAACAAAAATAAGAAATACATTGAAGCAAATTTTTCTTTACCGAGTATTTGAAGAGTTTATTTACATTTTAATAAAAAATAAAATCCACTCACCAGAACTGCAAAGAACATAACTAAAATTAAGTAAAGAAAAATAAGCGTCTATTTTTCTTAACGGTGAGTGTTGATTCTAACAACGTTCTTTGGAAGAGCGCGTCCATCATTGGACTGTGTTACAGACAGTTTTATTGAAATCAATAACACGGTCTACGTGACACTGAATTTAATAAAGTTTTACGTTAAGAATACGTACACTTATTATACGGAAAATAAGGACTAGCAATTAGATCATACTCGTCAAACTACTGACAAAAAAAAACGTTATAACTATTTGATTGATTAAACAATTTTTTATTTTGTAGGAAACTTGTGATTGAACCTAAAAGATAATATTGTTTACATGATTACTTCTGCGTTTGATAATAAGTTAATTTTATAAATGTTTATAATTTATAAAAGTAATTTTAAAAAAAAATAATTATATAGGATTTTTTTTTTTTTTTTTTTTTTGGTGTTTAACGTCCGACTATTGTGCACACTTGGGCTAATGCAGACGATGTGATGATTTATAGAGTATGAAAATGTCAAGCCCTCGCCGGGAATCGAACCGGATCCTCGGGGATATAGGATTTGAAAAAGGGATTGTAACACAGTTTGCGAGTTAGACAAATTTTTGCAAAGAATTCTAATTAAAAAAATTATTTCAAAAGAATCGTTAAAAAGGTTACACCAACTTTAGAATTTCATGATATTCAACTGAAAAATTGAGTGTGATTTTAAAATGTTAATTATTAGCTTATGCAGATTTTAACACAGATTATTATAGTTAAATCAGTTTGAAAAATATATGAAATTTGTAACGAAGAAGCCACCTCGGTGGCCTAGTTGATAGCGTACTAGGCTTTCACCCCGAAGACCCGGTTTCGATCCCCGGCCAGGGCTTGGCATTTTCATACGCTATAAATCATCCCATCGTCTGCATTAGCCCAAGTGTGCACAATAGTCGGACGTTAAAGACAAAAAAAAAAAAAAAAACAAAAAAAATGTAACGAAGAAACGGCGATTGATTTAATTTGTACGTTCTAAATTTAATTAATTTTTGAAATTTACTTTTAAGATCAGAGAATCAAGTACGTTTTACAATTACTTCGCATTCATCATTAATTAAATTAATACAAACTTATTGGCGAACACTTGATACTTAGTCACTTCACGATTAGTCACCTTTGCTTTTCATGTTCTTAATTAAATTCAAATTATTTTCTTTTCCTGATTATTTACATTTTCTTAAATCTTTCAATGCAAATAAAGTGTTGTTTTGATTCGATTGCTGCCAGGAATAGAGCAAACTGTTGATTAGTTTTAACAGAATGGACATTTGAACGTGATCTTGAAGTTTCTGGTCACGTTTCACCTCTTTTAATCAAAGTGTACATACAGCTAAAGAGGTTAATGGGAAATGTAGGAGACAAAAGTGTTCCAGAATGAGAATTATCAAGAATTAAAGTTTATCAAGATTCCCTTCGACCTAACATAATTAGTCTAACATGACTGTTTAATAATAAAAATAAATGTATCTGCTATCCATCCTGTTAAACTTGGAAAAAATAACTACTTCGAGTGATAATTTATCAGTAATAATTATCAGGCCAGCAGCTGTCTCGCTTAAGTGATGGAAGCAAATTTCTAAAATTAGCTAATTAGTCTATACATTTTTTTTGAAAAATGATTTTACCAACATAACGAACAATAAATCTGAGTATAAATTTTAAACTCTCAGATTATTAAGACAGACATCAGGTTCTTTTTTTTAAATATAATTTTAAAATTCAGAATTCCATTTTTTGCAGCTTTAACTGGATGGTTAATTCAGATTTTGTACGAAGTTATAATTAACTCAACGACCATCATTATGAAACTGTTGTACGTTTTTTAATAAACGTTTCCATTTTATTGCCAAAAATAATTTTTGCTAACAGTTTGAAACAAATCGGCATAAATTAGCATGCCGATTAATTTAATTTTGAAGCAAACTTCAAAATTAAGTTGAAAATGCAAAAATGTATCCTGACCACAGTCAGATTAATTTTTATGTTTTCAGAATCATTTTAAAATTTTAAATGCTAATTTATACAGGATTTTAAAGCTGATTACAATGGTAAAATTTGATGTTCAAAACAAGTATGTTCAAAACAAAATTGTTTAATTTTAACATAATGTATAATATATATATATATATATAATAATTATATATATATATATATATATATATATATATATATATATATATATATATAATAAAAGATCGATCAGGCAATGGAAATTATTACATAGTAAAAACAAATTCTGATATTGAAGGACAGGACAAGTTATAAAGGCATGTGTACTCAAAACAACAGAATAAAATTATGGAACAACAGTTAACAAATTTGTATTTATATTTTAACAGTTTTTTAAAGATAAAAACAAGAAAATAAACCTTGATTAAAGAGTAAAACTTTATGTTATACTTAAAATATATAAGGTAAAGTATCTTACTTATGTAAAGATCTCAAAATCTAAAGTATCTTTACTGTATCTTACTTAAGTAAAGGGTATAATTTTATCTTATAATTTTTAAAAATACTATATGATACATTCTGACCGCTTTAAAAATTGTTTTATCGATTTCCTCTAAAATTGTTTTATCGATTTCCTCTAAAATTGTTTTATCGATTTCCTCTAAAATTGTTTTATCGATTTCCTCTAAAATTGTTTTATCGATTTTCTCTAAAATTGTTTTATCGATTTCCTCTAAAATTGTTTCTTCTCTTAAAGTTTGTTATACAGATTTGAGCAATGAAGCCTATAACCAAATTTTGAACTACATTCGGAGCTTTTGTGAATTTAGTTCTTTCATAGGTTTTTATTTACTGTGACTTCAAGCCAGACTTTGAGGAAATAATATATCGTTCGAATATTTGTATAATGTTTGTGTAGTTTTAACTTTAATTAAATGCAAAACTTACTTTGAAAAATTTGCATTTCAAATTAATTACTGTCGAATAATTAAATGCTCGTATAAAATAAAGAGAGTTTGAAAGCTTAGAGAATTTTCAAATTAAAAATGCTGAGTAAGTGGAGTGTCAGAAGAGAATTATTGTCGACTGAAAAAACTTATTCTAAGTACTTCGAATTACGTAAAAGTTACAGATGCAGTTAGACATTATAAAATCAGATAGTTTTTACAACTTAAGTTTGAAAACAAAATAATAAAGTTATTTCATTTGTATCTTAATATTGTAATTTTATTTCTAAATCTATTTAATAATAACTAAAGCAGAACAAAAATTTAAACAATATTTTCAAAAACATTTTGCTATTAAAAACTTGCTTTGTAAAAAATAAGCTAAACAACTGACATTCTTGTAGTATCTAGACTCACAACTATGAAATATGACCTGATTCTAGGTTAATGAGGTTTTTTTCTTTGTTATCGCAATAAACGCACAGTGAGCTAATTACTAATAGTAATTACTAGTAGTTAGTAATTAGTCATAGTAATTCCAAGCTCATACTGAGAAAAATATAGTGATTACAATAAATATTTCATTTTCTCACTAAACGAAGCATAAAATAAATATACCTAGTGATTGGTGTAAATTAATTTTGAGATTGTTATGTGTATGTTTGTTTTCAGATCAATGGAGTACAAACAAATGAATTAATTTGAATTTCTCTTTACCTGGTCTAGTGTAGATCGTTAACATTAACTTTTAAATGGATTTTTTAAATAGAATTTTTTTTAACATATGAATGATACATAAAAACTAAAAATATATGTAAAACAAAAGTAAAATCATACTTATTATTCCTAGAAAGATAATATAATAACATCCTACAATCGCTCATGGAACATGAAAAGAAACGAAACTGGATAAAGTTGAACAGAAATAAAAGAACAGAAAAAATGCCAAACGCATGGTTACCAAAAACTAAAAAAGTTAATTTAAAAACTGTTACTTTAATAAATTTTTCATATTCTCTTGAAAACAAGATTTTTTTAAACAAGTTGAAGAACTTTAGTAATTTCTTAAGTTTAAATTTAAAAACTTTTATTAAGCCTATGTTTACAAAAAAAAATGACTGTAAATGTTGACTGAGAAACCTTGACTGCTAAAAATTATAAAACATGTCACAACCTGTATTTTAATTTCTGTATACGTGTGTGAAATCTACATTTGAGTAAAATTTGATGAATCGATTTTGATTAACTAAGCCAATGTTTTTACTTCTTCTTCGATATCTCTTGAACCCGAGTTATTTTAATCGGTTTTTATAAACACTTTTTTCTTGTTACTAAAGAACGGTATTCAAACAAAACTTTTATAATTCTTTTAAAGATATTAAAAAATCCAATTCTTGTAAATATGTTATTGTTTTTATGACTAAAACATCTTTAAAATAATATAATTAAAATTTTTTTACAATATATGTGAAATTTTTTTATCTTAATTCTTTATTTATTATTGGTATAGTGAGAAGGTGAAATGAGTTTTGTAACCATTTTGTTGTTTATAAATTTAACTGCAAAAACCAATGTATTTCTTATTTTTTTGAAATTTACAGTTTGTACACTAGAGAGGGTTAATACGTCTGACAGAATGATATTTCTTGCTCGTATTAAAGCAGTTGTGTAAACATATATATCTATATATTTGTTTTAGTGGAAAGATCGGTTGTACTAAATATTAAAAAAAAAGTTACTTTCGTAAAGTGGTACAAAAATTGCTGAGATTAGGTTATTGTGTTAATTGAATTACTAATGTTGTTACAGTGTGTTGCAGTAGTGATCCTCTTGGTTTTACATTCCTTAACGGCGCAGTACGACTCTCATTACAAAGTCAGGGATGACGAGGAGAGCGATGAAGACGAACCTCAAACTGACTATACAAAATATTTCAGCGATGATATTAATACGGGCGGGGTAGTGCGAGCAGCGGGAGGTGGAGCCCCGCCTCCCAATCCTGATTCATCCGGCTTCGTTCAACCGCTAGATTTCACCGGATTCTTTGCCGGTGGCCACTTCGGACTGGGGCCCTTATCAGACGGTACGACCAACCACGCTATATTCAGGCACTCAGGATCTTCTGGTCATTTTCCTGATGCCGCTGGATTCGGCTCAAACTTAGAATCTAGTGCTAGTAATAACAATAACACATACGGGTTTGTTAATCCGAATATCAACTTCCGTTCGCTATTCGACACGACAGTGTCAGCATCGGACACGGGGTTCCGACCTCAAGACTTCGTTCAAAAAAGTGAAACAAAAGCCTCGCCTGTTACTCACAATGATTTCTTTACGCCTGCGTTCGCATCGTTAAAAGAAGATGTAGATAAAGGTGTTAAAGAACAACAAAGAGAAGAAGCAATCGCTTTATCTTCTAAGTCGTCAGGTAAGAGGTATCCGACAAACGACGAATACGACGACGAAGCCGAAGGTGGGGGTGACTACTCATACGATGAGTCTGATGACAGTTATTTAGATCCAAATGATAGAAAACCTCAGAAATTTTCATCCATCAACCCCTATCATGTCGCAAAGAACAACGGGCAACAACCATCGTACCGTACGCCATACGGTGAAGTAAAGACTAGTGCACGTACTGAGCCAAGACCGACTAGACCTACACGTCCGGTTCACCAAGCCCAGTCATCACCTGAGCCTGATTACGGATACGCGTCTCCATTTCAGTATCCAAAAAAATATGATTACGATGACGATATTCCCTTTACTTCTGAACCAAGGCTTGCAAATCCGATAAACTCTCAGCCACATAAGCCAAGGAACAACAAACCTTTGCATCAAGCTCATTATTCTGGAACATACAATAAAAAGCACGTACGTGTTCCTCCACCGCAAGCAAGAGATAATCCTGGCAAAGCAGCTTATCGTCCGGATCACAGATCAAAACTATATACTCCGACACACGTCAAACAACAAGAATACAATCAGTACTCTAATCCGTCTAATGACCAATACAAACCGCACAGTGACTTTAGGCCGTCTCCTAGTGATTCGTATTTGGATGGGCTATCCAGACCTGATATCGAATCCGCCTTGAACCCACCACATCACCGGCCAAGTCCTGTCTCAACGAGTGACGGATTACGTTCTTTACCGCAAACAGAATACGCAAGTGTGATTCCTAAAAATATAAAGTCTCAAGTAAACGATCAAAACGGTTTCAAAGGAAAAGTGTGCACCAAGATTCACAAGAAAATCAATCCAGAAGACGTTTCTGCAGAAAGGTTTAAAAGGCAGCACATGACGTGTTATGTTTGTAACGAGCCAAAGACTGGACGAAAATACGAAGAATGTACTTATGAATCGATTCCAAGCGGAAAGACCTATTATAAAGGTAATAAAGAATCATACATCTCGGATACTAATGTCAAGCCGTATAAATACCACACTAGGTCTAAACGTTTCGCTTCAAATCCAAATCCATTTGAATCAGGATTTTTGAAAGGTTATGATTTTAGTTACGCTCAAAGTTTACCGTTAATTAGAAAAGTTAGGCAGTATTCCAACTACGATGATAGTTCACATTACGGGCATGATGATTCTAACTATAGATTTGGTCCTGAATACTTTACTGATGATGGTGTTGTAGAAGAAGATGAAAGTGATAGTCCTCAAGAGAATGAAAGTTGTAAAAAGGTTAAAAAGGATGGTTTGATTTGTATGGTTTGCAAAAATCTTAAAACTGCTGGTACATACGAACAATGCTCTTATGCTTCTGATCCTGAAGAAAACCGTTATTCATACGGTACACAAAAGGTTTATGGTTCGCAACGGCCTTCTGATGGTGACAGATACAAGAGACGAGTAGATGAAGCGAAAGACGAACAACGAAAACTAAAGAAAAACTCTATTAAAAATAAGTATAAGCAAAATGAGAATATTGAAGACTTAAAAAGAAAAGGTGATTTTAAATACGGGAAGTTAAAACGAAAGAAGGTCGGAAAAGAAGATTATGATATTCCTCTTCAGTTTTCAGAAAGCGTGGCAAAAAGGGAAAAAGTATTAAAAGATTCAAGAAAGAAAGGAGCAATCGGTTTGGATCCTGAATTTTATGGTTCTCCAGATGCTCCATACAGACCTGACAGTAAAGAGAAAAATAATAAAACAAAAATTGAAGATAAAGGTTTAGAAGGAGCTGCTACGAGTGTTGAAAACGATGAAGAAGATGAAAAACAAGACGATGACGATACATTAACCTATGAAGATTACTTTTTTAAATTATTTCCCGAACTAGCAGGAGGAAAAGGCGACAAAAACGAAGAAGAGTCTAAAGATGACGATTATTATGGACCCACAGAAGATGAAGAGGAAGAAGAGACAAAAAATTCAAATACAAAAGTCGAGCCTGGTTTTGAATACGCAGCATCTCTCCCCGACTATTTCGATGATACTGAAAATAAAAAAGATTTAGAAAAAGTTCTCGGAGAATTTTCTCAAAAAGATAGAACAGACTGTAAGAAAGTAATGCGCGATAAAATGACTTGTTATCAGTGTATAGATAAGAAAGGAATGCAACATGAAGAATGTATGTTTGTTGCAGCTTCGGAACCTAAATCAAAGCATTTAGCCTATCACGAAGTAAAAGAATTTCGAATAACTCCCGAAGGTAAGAAAGAAGAGGTTAACAAAGAAAAATTAGAACAAACTAATCCGATAACATTTGAAACTGTAGATAACGTAAAATCAATTAGTCCTCCAGTTGGAGAAAAGAAAACAGTAAAACCTAATAAAAGACCTAACGGAAAGAAATATAATGACAGTACTAAACAATCAACTGTTCAGCCAGTTGCAACAGCTACCGACAACCTCGGTCAGTCGGCTGAAATTCACGACTTTCTGAAATTGAAGCCCAAATATGAATCCAAAGTTACGGTAGATGTAAATAAATTAAATGAGAAATTAGCTAGCGAGATCTCTCAACGTGTTTTAAACAGAAAAAAACGTCTGCCCGTAAATGTAGCGGTCGGTTCTGAAGAAAATGTTGATGCTGAGAGAAAACAGGATGTAAGGAAACCGTATAACTCTGTTCCGCCGGAACCAGAGTCGTTCGATGCACCGGAAGGTCCAGAGGGAGCCTATAGTCACGAAACGGAGCCGGTTTTCGATTCTGTTCTCAAGATTTCGCTTCCGAAATACATGCTGCAGAGGTCGGAACATGAGGCTATCTTTGACGAAGTTTTAGCGTCTGGTTAAAGCGTAACATTTTGTGATGTACGAAAACAATTAATTTAAAAGACAAAACGTTCATGTTTGATTTTACGTACGACGACTTTCATTCAAATACGATATTTATGTAAAAATAAAAACCAATGAATTAATGTAATTTAAGTTCCTAATTTAATTAAAAAAAAAAAACAAAATTTTAGACAAATAAAATAAACATGTTTTCTTAATATTACCATTTAGTCATACAATTTTAAAAAGTGCGTTCTTAGTTTTTAATAAAATTACAATTTATATTTTTAACATTTTTGATTACATTTTTTGAGTCTATCAAACACAACAAATGAAATATTAGTGAGGCTTTACATTACGACAAATAAGATATTGATATTCTTTTAATAATTTCTTTAAAATTAAACTTTTTATTCGGAAGTCAAGAAGAGGAACTTGCAATAATAATTTATAGTAGCGTAAACGAGATGTTAAAATATAAAACTTTAACGAGATTGTAAAATGTATATTGTATGTAATAAAATGTAGAAATAAACGATTCTTTTACGACCTTGTTGATACCGTGTTAACTTTTTTTACATGTTTTGTAAGAGTTATTTTTAATAAAATAATCGGATTTTACACCATTTATACAAATTATACTTATCATTTCAATAATGTTTGCTCTTTTTTGCTCAGTTTTACACAAGTTGGTTTGAGTTAATATTTTACTTGCAATATATGAAGTTTGTTGTAGAAAATATGATGATCAAGGGAAATATATATCTTGTTAATTTGGTAGATATATCAGTTTTCAAATCCCATGAGTCCAAACAAATGGTTTTTACACTGTCAGTTTGTCTATCATTAAATCGCCGGAGGCTAAAGTAGACAACCGATTTTGATTAATTCGAAATGTAGTTATAAGTTTCCTACATATCTTAACCATTCTGTAACATAAAATATGGATGTAAAAGTATTTTCTAGAAATCAATTTTCATCAAACTTTCCTCAAATGTACCCCAATAAGTCGAAATTTTCAAATCTAAATCATTTCAAAAAATCTACTCAAATATGAAATTTTATCACTGAAGTCAGTTTATCATATTTGACACAAAAATTGTTTACGGATAAACATAAAATAATCTCAATACATTAGCATTTTAAACATTCAAATTTCATTGAAAATACGAAAATTAACCACAACTGCCTTCAAAATATTTTATAAGTTCAATAGATTTTGAAAATCAAAAATGCAGATTTATGCAGTTTTTAAACGCTGATTGCAATAGTGAAATTGAATTCTCCTCAATATTTAATAAAAAAGGTGAGATTTTTTTATATTAAAATGACTAACGATTTGAAACCGTTGAACGGATTGTGCTGTTTAACGAACACATTCAAGTTAATGTTATAATTGGTTTTTATGACAAATTTGAATCAAATCGGACATTGAACGTAAAATATATACGAGTATATGAACTTTTTTAACTACTCCCTCAAAAAAAGTAATCTAGTGGTTAGGATCTATGCTCATTTCAAGGTCCTGGGTCTAGGCCTTACCATGATGACTGCTACAATAGCTAATTTTCCAACGGAAACTGACTACCGTTGTTTTAGTGATTTACTCTTTAAATTTAAAGTATTTAGTTAAAAATTATCACACTGACGAGCCATTAATTTTTACGTAATACCAACATTTGAAGAAATCTGGTAAACCGATTTTGAGAAATTATACTTACTTTTTATTTTTTTAAAATAGCTTCAGAACCGGATTATTTTGTAAAATAAGTGTTTGTGAGAAAGCTTATTTGACGTTTTACAAGACTTATTTTAATATTATTATAAAAATGTGGAAACTTTTATGTTTCTGAATAGAATTTGATTTCTCTAAATGAAATTTACTTTGCGAGTAGTTTGTAGGGTTGTATTAAAATTTTGTATTAATAATTTTTTTTTGTGTGACCAGTATTTCTTGTAAACTGACTTACATTTACAGACCCTTTACTACTTCTAATCTAAATGCAAATCCAAAGTGTCAAATATGAAATATAGCTTCTCTAGATTGTCGTTGCGAGACAATATGTCAGCAACCCCAAATGACTACGAGACATTTGACTAAACCAAGCTGGGACATTTCACAAAAAAATGACAACATAAATATTATTTTAATATAGTTTACTTATAAATACCTTTTTTTTATTTTATTTTTTTATTTATTTTTTTTGTGTGTTTAACGTCCGACTATTGTGCACACTTGGGCTAATGCAGACGATGGAAAGATTTATAGCGTATGAAAAGGCCAAGCCCTGGCCGGGAACGAACCCGGGTCCTCGGGATGAAAGCCCAGTACGCTATCAACTAAGCCACCGAGGAGGCTAAATACCTTTATTTCTTAATTGGAAATCATAGCTAACATTTAATAAAATTCACAATTGGAAAATAAGCTATTATAGCGGCCATCGTTAACCGAGACCTTATATATATATATATATATATATATATATATATATATATATATGTGTGTGTGTGTGTGTGTGTGTGTGTGTGTGTGTGTGTGTGTGTGTATGTGTATATATATTTGCGGTAATTTCAAATCTTGAAAACATTATAACATTCTTAATTATTTTTGAAAATATGATTTCATGATCGTAATCAGCGGAATTAAGAAATAGTTTTGATGGCTCGAAGACTATCAACAAACATGTAAGTTTGACATCTCGAATAAAGATGGGAAACAAATTGTCAAGACCATTTTGTATAACGAAAGGGCTACAACAGGGCTGCTCTATATCATCCACTCTATTTAAAATTTATATAAATTACGCTCTCTTGCAGTGAAAACGAAAGTGCTCCGGGATGGGGGTACAATTAAACGATTCGATGTTTTACACTTTACAGTTTGCAGATGACCAAACTATAATTGCAGGAGACAAAGAAGATCTACAATACATGACACGTAAGTTAAAAGAAATATATGAAGAATGGGGATTATGTATGAACACAGGAAAAACAAAATATTTATGTATAAGTGACAAAATAAGTAGTCTAGACATTGACTTTACGGAGGACATACAACCATGTGAAGAGTTTAGATATTTGGACGTAAAGTTCAACAAAAGCGGTACGGATGAAAACGAAATAAGATCGAGAATAACAGAAACAAGGAAAATAATAGGAAGCTTGAACGGCTTATTATGGAGTAAGAATGCAACAAGATCACAAAAGCTCAAATATATATATATATATATATATATATATATATATATATATATATATATATATATATAATGCGATTATTAAGAGTTTTTAATATATGGAGCTGAGACATGGAAAATTAAAGAAAAAACCAAGAAAAAGATAGAGGCTGGAGAAATGGAAGATCTGCTAGGATATCGAGAGTCCAAAGAATAAGAAATGAGGTAATTCGTCAACAGATGGGAATAGAGGACACGATTATAAAGGATATTGAGAGGAGTCAGTTAATTTGGTATGGTCATGTCCAATGGATGAGCCAAGCGCGAATACCTTAAAAAGGGCAAGAGGAAGACCAAGAAAGTGCTGGATGGACAAAATCCGTAAAGCTATGAGTGATCGAAATTTACAAATCGGACAATGGGAAGATTGGAAAGAGTGGAATCTAGGCATTGGACAACGGACCTGTACGTTTTAACCGATATTACTATTATTATTATTAATTTTGATGGCGGTTAGGGCTCATTTTTGTATCTTAAATGCAATTTTAAAGTTTAAAATTCATATATATATATATATATATATATATATATATATATATATATATATATACACATATTATAAGAATTATTTTAATTACAGGACTATAACAATAAAAGTAAAACGTCTTTTTTATATCTACGTATTTTTTCTAAAGAAACATAAGTTAACTATACCTACAATACCGTGAAATTCGTTGAAAATTAATATAGCTTATTTTGGGCTTAGAAAATAAATTAGGTTCAATTTATGTAACCTATTATTGTCTGTTTAAAACTGTAGATTTCGTGTCCTAAAATCGAAATTTGAGAAGTAAACGTTATTTGCACCATTTTTAGCTATTATTTATACCAGGTTACCAGCTGACAACACTTTGATTTGACACGTAACCTATATTTCCCAGGAATATCATAGATATAACGTTTTACGTTTTCCAGGGTTATCAGTTTAGCCTTTAAATCGAAATTTAAAAATATTATTTAGTGAAATATACATTAAACGACGGGAAATGCGTTTTTTCCCGTTATAAGCTACTGTATTCCTACATACAAAATTTTAGCTTCCCCTCTTCTTATTGTAAAATATTGTGGATCCTCTTATGGAAATTTTATGACAAAATATATTTTGTTTTATATTTTTCAAATATTTTCTGATTCAAAAGGTTACGTGAATATTCTTTTGACTCAGAAAATATAAAAATTTGAACAAAATTTATTTTGAGAAATTATTCTGAAATTTTCAAAGTCTTTATCGTTATTTTCCTGATAGGACTTTTCTGTTAATAATTCAATGTGAGAAAATGTGTTACACAATTCATTGGATCTGTATTGGTTTTTTAATATACTTGCTCGTGCGAGGGCATTTTCGGACACTTCTATTCCACTTGTCTGTATTGCACATTCGGATGCACACACCTCTTGCGTGTAATGTGAAAGTTATCTTACACAATACTTACTCACCGCCTCATCCATTCTTACTCGCGACGTTGCGAAGCGAGCAATTCACGTTTTCACAGTTAAATAATCGATCGGAAGACAATAATTGTGTAATGTTGAGAGAAATCGGTCGCTGATCTGTCGCAGATCTGTGAAAGTTTGTGTTTCCAACCGTGAAATCGGTAAAGTGTAGCCTGTGCACAGGACGGTTGCTATAAAAAATTAAACAATAAAACATACCGCATTAACTTTCACGCAAACCCACCAACATACGGGACATGTCAATCAATATAGCTCCAAGAAATCCAGTTGGTAAAATAATTCAAAAATCGCGGCTCGCAGCTGTCTCGCTGATGTGATAAAAGGTAATTTTTCAAAATATTTTGACTATTTTTTTGAAACTCTGATTTCACTAACATAAACAGTATTAAAATATGTATAATATTAGCATTTTAGACTTTTAATTTGCATTGAAAACTAAAAAGAAATTTAAATTTCAAAAGATTTTGAAAAATCAAAATGTCAGTTTAAGCAGTTTTTAACACTGATTTACAATGGTGAAATCAGATTTTAAAAAAATGTGTGGGGCATAAAAGTTACGAATTTTCAAACATTTTGAAATTAATGAACGAATTTTGTTGGCTAACGATAATTACAAAGCTAATATCCAAAGCGAGTTTCGTGCTAACTTTGAATCAAATCTAACTAAAATTACAAGCGTGAGTATGTTCATCCCTTCATACATACATACACACATACACACACACACACACACACACACACACACACACACACACACACACACACACACACACACACACACACACACACACACACACACACACACACACACACACACACACACACACACACACACACACACACACACACTACACCTGAAGAGAGAGGAAGAGGACATTCGTCTATTTTTCTTATATAAATCTCACTTAATCTGACCGTGCGGAATGGTAGGGGTCTTACCAGGATTAACTCTCCATTAGTTCATTTCCAATAAATAATCCATAAAAAAACAGCAAAGATGCAGTAGTAAGATTTCTTATTTCTCAAAAACGTCTTGACAAATTTGAATCAAATTTAAATAATTATAAATAAAGTTGGTAAATGGACAAATTTTCAAAAAAAAGTATTTGTGTCATATAGGGCCTTATTTGAGAATTTTTTTGATAAAAAATTGCTAGGTCTGTTTCGCAAAAAAAAACTTTCATTTTGCCTTATTCATTTATTATTCATTTTTGAAGGGTTTGAAACGTTTTAAAGTTGAAATAATATGGAATAGTTGAAAGACTAACAATAAAATTTTAATGTAAAAACTAGATAACTGACAATATGAAAGAAATATTCATTGACTTCCGTTTCAAGATGACATCTTCTGATTTAACGATGACGAATATAGTTGCTGGCTACTTCCTGTAATACTGGCTGAACGGTAAGACATAATTTTGACAGCTTCATGAAGAAATAACAAAATTTCCAATGTGATTACGAGAGCATCAGAGCTTTGTAGTGAAAGAGTGGCCAGGCAAAGAATATACTACGAGCTCTACTCTTTGAACTACTTGTTTAAATTCTAGCTGCGTGTAGAAACACATAGACTTATGCATACTTAGACAGACAGACATGGATATCTAAGTAAAAGCATTTTTGTACTAAGAAAAACTGAAATTTATAAATGTTTTAAAACTCTCTTACTTTGTATGCGCAGAAAGTAAAAAATTGAAAAATACGACGGCAAATTTATTGGCACAAAAACATATTCAATGCGTTGTGTGTTGAACATACAAATGTAGGTTACTTGGACATCAGCATGACAACGATAAATGAAAATATTGAAATATATTTGTTACCTGCGAGCCATTCATTTTATATAGCCAATATTATCTAGCACTACAGCGTAGCCTACGTAGCAGGAAATATATTTCAATATTTATCTACAATCTGTAAGGAAAGCAAACATTGCTTAACTTTTCTCACTTTCAATTATTTCTAAAATTAGAGTTAAATTATTTAAAAAATACATAAAAATGGATAAACATTTTAAATATTTTAATATCTGGTAATCACATCTTGATCAAATGTTTGCCATATATATCAAGAATTAAAACTGAGATGTACAGTCGCAGCTCGTAGTTAAAGGCTCTATTCTATCAAGTAATAGAAATACGTAATGTACTAAAAAAGTTATACGATTCCTTAATACTTCTTAAGTAAAGGTTTCAAATTCGAGAATGGTCGATATGTTTGCAATTACTGATGATGCTTTTGGAATAGACAGGACAATATTAGGCAACAAAGGGTCTTTTAGTAGAAATTTAATTTATTGTTTAACATAATATTAACGTGAGAGTAATTTGGGAAGTGTTTGTTTGTTTGTTTGTTTGTGTGTGCGCGCGCGCGTACGTGTGTCTTTTGGCAGCATTCTAGTTTTGATACACAATTAGAATCGAAATCAGTCGCCTTAACGGCGTCTTTTTAAAAACTGGACTTGGCCGTCAACACACTTAATTGCTTCGAGAAGTGAATTCCACAAAAGAAAAAACGAATACAGTAAAAGATTTAATGAACATAACTGTTCAGTGTATTAGTATTGTAAGTGATGAGGAACCTCTTCTTGTACTTATATCAAAAGTATAAACAAACATTTCTGCCAGATAACCAGGCACTCCAGCCTGCAAGACAGAATGTAATATAACAAAAGTGTGGAGGATCATAATATTTTAAGTTTTAAGAAGATCATTAAGTTAATTTTAATGATCCTTTTATAACTAAAAGATATTTAGTTTTATAATTATTAATTTTTAAATCTGATAAAGTTTGTTATCATTGATTTTATGTTTTCGAAAATTTTTCGAAATAAGATGTGACGTGAGCCTACACCAAAAATAAAACGAATACAATACGTGTCTGCTGCAGTCTATTAGCCAGCCCACACTGACTGCGGTGTCACAGGAAGTAAAGGGAATATCAAAGTCCCACTAAGAGCACTCTAATACGGAAGGGTAGGAAATTGCATGTTTTTATAGAGTGCATCCCTGCAAGAATACTATTACAATTTTGTCATATAGTCACTTCGTCAGTTTAGGACCAATAGTCAGTCCTAAGTCCTTTACTCTCTTACAATAAATAATCTAAAAAGTCTTAAACTGCATGAGAGAGAGAAAGAGAGAGAGAGAGAGAGAGAGAGAGAAAGAAAGAGAGAGGAGGAGAACACCCTCTAACGCTCTCTGGTGATCATTAATTTTTACTTAGTATTTAATGACTAATCCTTACTTCACTCCATTAGAAGTTTAATTTAAAACAAAATCCTTTTTGAGCTCACCTTGGGCGTAAGGGAATAAAAATGCAAATTTTTAGCTTCCTAGGCTCAGTAGGTCTTGTAAAACTGAGGTAAGTGACACAGTTGTTTGTATTTTCTGAAATAGTTTGATGTGTACACTGTATTATTGATTATAATGACATTCAGTAGCCTAGCTTGTATGCCAAGAGAATGCACTTTTCTTGCTCTATTTGTATTCAGTTTTAATAGATACTAAATACAGAGTGGATAGAAACTTAGGTTCCTCAACTGGTTGTTACTTTGAATATTGAGAGGATTTCGCAAAGAAGGAGAAATTTTAAAAATAAAGTAATTCTATAAGGAATACTATCATTATTATAAATCTACAAAAAGAATATCCAGTTTTTTACAAAATTAAAAAATAAAAAGAAGCAGTATTAAACATATTATCACAATCTTGGAAATGACGCTTAAATTGAAAAACGTCTTTTGTAAATTGATACGACTTTAAAAAAGACGTTTTTCACCCAACTTGTTTTAAATAGTAGGATCACGAAAATAGTGATTTATGAAGTTTATTTGGAGAAAAAATTTTAAATAACGACAATGAAGATATACTAAAACACTTAAATTAGTGTCACAATTACGACTACTTATTTTGTTGATAGGTCTCAATTTTTTTTGGTATATAGTGATCATATATTTTGTTTCAGTACTTACGAGCAAATTTTGATCAAAATTGTTGTTTTTGAGAAAAACCGATTTTTACAGTTTTTTGTAAATAAAAAAGAGTCAACTTATATATTTGGTGATATATATATATATATATATATATATATATATATATATATTAGCTTAAAATTTAAAGAAATATTCCGACATACAGATTTATTAAACGTAAATAAACTAATTTTATAATGAAGTACTGTCATTATTAAAAATCTACAAAAAGAATCGAGTTTTTTACAAAATTAAGAAAAAAATCATTAACAGTACCAGATTCATCAATCTTTAATCAATTAACAATACCAGATTCAACATCAGATTCATCAAACAAATTACAATTAGCATATGCTCTGCAAAGTTACCACATAGACATTTTTGAGCTCAGAGGGTCTGAAATAAAAGATTTATCTATCATATCTAAAAATTCCACAATCCTCACATTCTCGTTATTCTTCCTGTTGTGAGAAAGGAAAAATAAATATATCAGAATACAGGCTGACATTTTTTTAAATTTGAATATATAAGAGCAGAAATTGAGCAGAATTGTTTATATTACAGAGTTAAGTAAGAAAGTTAATGCACTATCAGTTCAATAGTACTAATTAGGAATAAAGTATCAGAGATAAAGGAATTGCTCTGGAGATATGTGTGTGCCAGAAATTTATAAACCCCATGCACTGCGAACGAAAGGTCTATTGTGCATCTCTTGGTAGTAGCCTTTTGGTTACTGCTTCAGCAGCCTTCAGTCCACCGTCTAACCTATTCTGCTAGGGTTCTCAGGATCCTGGAAGCCAAGTAACCACTAGAGTTGCCCTTAGTACAAGACTTTCATTTGTTGGAAACTCGTCCAGTGGTTTCGGGATTCAGACCATCACCTTTGCAATCTGAAAAAAAAAAACAGTTCTAGCTAACATCACCTCCACCTTAAAGCCTTAAATCTGATTGACATCTCTCCGGTCATGGAGAACAGTCTCCATCGGTCTCTGTGATATCTTATCAGATATCAAACTCTTTTGTTTTGAGGAATTAATCAATCCGTGGATTTGTTACAGATAGATTCCTGCTTCTACGCTTTTCAGTTTTGCTAATTAAATCAAGTATTTTTATACACTTTATAATAAACCTCTAATATTTAGCATAAACTTAACAAATTTATACTTCTTGAGTTAAGAATTAAAGTGTTAAATTTTGTATTAAATTTAAACAGGTTACATTATTTAATTAGGCTTATAAGTTAGATGTTATCCATAGAACTGCCTGTAAAGTCTCCATCTACACAGAGTTTAAAACACCTACAGTTTAGCACCTACAGTAAAATCTTTTATTAGCACAGCTAACTGGAAAAGAGTTTTTGTACAAAATAAATTTCCATATATTCATACGAATTTGATTTGTTTAGAGCAGACTGTAACTGTAACGCCTATTTTTTTACCTCTAGAACACGATTTGACAGGTCACTAGAAGTGTTTTTTAGCCTCAGCGCCCGTAAAAGGTTAGCATTTTCGTTTTCATATAACTCACTCCACGTTTTAATAAAAGTTTCGAAAGTATTCTGTAAAAGTTCCAAGTTCGTGGGTTTTATGAAAACAAAACTGTGGGTAAAAGAAATCAACTTTACTGAGACACACACTGTACTTTGTATTAATAACATTTTTAACGACCGTTCATTGATCCAGTGGTCACGATCGCTTTTCATTTAATAACCGCTATCTGAGTTTTGTCAGCATATTTCATTTTCCAATAGAAATTTGCTAATATTATTTTACAACTGTATGTAATATA